>JAOANR010000308.1:0-183758 GCA_030278955.1 Hygrophila difformis | reverse complement strand
GGGCACCGTTTTTTTTACACAGGCCACCCGACGGACACCGTTTTACTTACATTGGGGGGGGGGGGCGGGCCACCCGACGGGCATCGTTTTATAGGCAGGCCACCCGACGGGCACCATTTTTTTACACTGGCCACCGACGGGGACCGTTTTACTTACAATCCACCGACGGGCACCGTTTTACTGACAGGCCACCTGACTGGCACCGTTTTATTGAAATGCCCCCGACGGGCACCGTTTTACCGGCTGGCCACCCGATGGGCACAGTTTTACTGACGGGCCACCCGACGGGCACCGTTTTACCAAAATACCCCCGACAGGCTCCGTTTTACCGACAGACCACCCGACGGGCGCCGTTTTACTGACAAGCCACCCGACGGGGACCGTTTTACCGAAATACCCCCGACGGGCACCGTTTTACCGACAGGCCACTCGACGGGCACTGTTTTAGGGATAGGCCACCCTTTGGGCACCGTTTTACCGACAGGCCACCCGACGGTACCGTTTTACTGACAGGCCACCCGACGGGCACTGTTTTACTGACTGGCCACCCGATGGGGACCGCTTTACGGAAATACCCCCGACGGGCACCGTTTTACTGACAGGTCACCCGACGGGCACCCTTTTACCGACAGACCACGCGACGGGCACCGTTTTACAGACAGGCCACCCGAAGGGCACCGTTTTACAGACAGGCCACCCAACGGGCACCGTTTTACCGAAATAGCCCCGACGGGCACCGTTTTACCGACAGGCCACCCGACGGGCACCGTTTTACTGACAGGCCACCCGACGGGCACCGTTTTACCGAAATACCCCCAACGGGCACGGTTTTACTGAAAGGCCACCGACGGGCACCGATTTATCGAAGGGCCACCCGACGGGCACCGTTTTACCGACATACCACCCGACGGGCACGGTTTTGCCGACAGGCCACCCGACGGGCACCGTTTTACAGACAGGCCACCTGACGGGCAATGTTATACCGGAATACCCCCGACGGGCACCGTTTTACCTACAGGCCACCCGACGGGCACCGTTTTACTGACAGGCCACCCGACGAGCACCGTTTTACCGACAATCCACCGACGGGCACCGTTTTACAGACAGGCCACCCGACTTGCACCGTTTTACCGAAATGCCCCCGACGGGCACCGTTTTACCAACTGGCCACCCGACGGGCACAGTTTTACTGACAGGCCACCCGACGGGCACCATTTTACAGAAATACCCCCGACGGGCACCGTTTTACCGAAATACCCCCGACGGGCACCGTTTTACCGAAAGGCCACCGACGGGCACCGATTTATCGACGGGCCACCCGACGGGCACCGTTTTACCGACATACCACCCGCGGGTACTGTTTTGCCGACAGGCCACCCGACGGGCATCGTTTTACAGGCCACCCGACGGGCAATGTTTTACCGAAATATCCCCGACGGGCACCGTTTTACCGACAGGCCACCCGACGGGCACCGTTTTACTGACAGGCCACCCGACGAGCACCATTTTACCGACAATCCACCGACGGGCACCGTTTTACTGACAGACCACCCGACGGGTACCGTTTTACCGAAATATCGCCGATGGGAACCGTTCTACCGACAGGCCACCCGACGGGCACAGTTTTACTGACAGGCCACCCGACAGGCACCGTTTTACAGACATGCCACCCGACGGGCACAGTTTTACTGACAGGCCACCCGACGGGCACCGTTTTACTGACAAGCCACCCGATGGGGACAACTTTACCGAAATACCCCCGATGGGCACCGTTTTACCGACAGGCCACCCGACGGGCACCGTTTTTTACACAGGCCACCCGACGGGCACCGTTTTACTGACAGGCCACCCGACGGGCATCGTTTTATAGGCAGGCCACCCGACGGGCACCGTTTTACGGTAATACCCGCGACGGGCACAGTTTTACCGACTGGCAACCCGACGGGCACCATTTTTTTTACACTGGCCACCCGATGGGGACCGTTTTACCGACAATCCACCGACGGGCACCGTTTTACTGACAGGCCACCTGACTGGCACCGTTTTACCGAAATGCCCCCGACGGGCACCGTTTTACCGACTGGCTACCCGATGGGCACAGTTTTACTGACAGGCCACCCGACGGGCACCGTTTTACCAAAATACCCCCGACAGGCACCGTTTTACCGACAGACCACCCGACGGGCGCCGTTTTACTGACAAGCCACCCGACGGGGACTGTTTTAACGAAATACCCCCGACGGGCACCGTTTTACCGACAGGCCACTCGACGGGCACTGTTTTAGAGATAGGCCACCCTACGGGTACCGTTTTACAGACAGGCCACCCGACGGGCATCGTTTTACTGACAGGCCACCCGACGGGGAACGTTTTATCGAAATACCCCCGACGGGCACCGTTTGACCGAAATACCCCAGACGGGCACCGTTTTACCGACAGGCCACCAACGGGCACCGTTTTACTGACAGGCCACCCGACAGGCAAAGTCGTACCGAAATGCCCCCGACGGGCACTGTTTTACCGACAGGCCACCCGACGGGCACCGTTTTACTGACAGGCCACCCGACGGGAACCGTTTTAAGGAAATAACCCCGACGGGCACCGTTTTAGCGACAGGCCACCCGACGGGCACCATTTTTTTTACACTGGCACCCGACGGGCACAGTTTTACTGACAGGCCACCCGACGGGCACCGTTTTACAGACAGGCCACCCGACGGGCACCGTTTTACTGATAAGCCACCCGACGGGGACCATTTTACCGAAATACCCCCGACGGGCACCGTTTTACCGGCAGGCCACCCGACGGGCACCGTTTTTTACACAGGCCACCCGACGGGCACCGTTTTACTGACAGGCCACCCGACGGGCATCGTTTTATAGGCAGGCCACGCGACGGGCACCGTTTTACGGAAATACCCGCGACGGGCACAGTTTTACCGACAGGCCACCCGACGGGCACCATTTTTTTACACTGGCCATCCGACGGGGACCGTTTTACCGACAATTCACCGACGGGCACCGTTTTACTGACAGGCCACCTGACTGGCACCGTTTTACCGAAATGCCCCCAACGGGCACCGTTTTACCGACTGGCCACCCGATGGGCACAGTTTTACTGACAGGCCACCCGACGGGCACCGTTTTGCCAAAATACACCCGACAGGCTCCGTTTTACCGACAGACCACCCGACGGGCGCCGGTTTTACTGACAAGCCACCCGACGGGGACCGTTTTACCGTAATACTCCCGACGGGCACCGTTTTACTGATAGGCCACTCGACGGGCACTGTTTTAGGGATAGGCCACCCTTCGGCACCGTTTTACCGACAAGCCACCCGACGGGTACCGTTTTACTGACAGGCCACCCAACGGGCAAAGTTTTACCAAAATGCCCCCGACGGGGACCGTTTTACCGACAGGCCACCCGACGGGCACTGTTTTACTGACAGGCCACCCGACGGGGACCGTTTTAAGGAAATACCCCCGACGGGCACCATTTTACTGACAAGTCACCCGACGGGCACCCTTTTACCGACAGACCGCGCGAAGGGCACCGTTTTACAGACAGGCCACCCGAAGGGCACCGTTTTACAGACAGGCCTCCCAACGGGCACCGTTTTACCAAAATAGCCCCGACGGGCACCGTTTTGCAGACAGGCCACCCGACGGGGACCGTTTTATGGAAATACCCCCGACGGACACCGTTTTACTGACAGGTCACCCGACGGGCACCCATTTACCGACAGACCACGCGACGGGCACCGTTTTACAAACAGGCCACCCGAAGGGCACTGTTTTACAGACAGGCCTCCCAACGGGCACCGTTTTATCGAAATAGCCCCGACGGGCACCGTTTTGCAGACAGGCCACCCGTCGGGCACCGTTTTACTGACAGGCCACCCGACGGGCACCGTTTTACCGTAATACCCCCGACGGGCACGGTTTTACTGAAAGGCCACTGACGGGCACCGATTTATCGATGCGCCACGCGACGGGCACCGTTTTACCGACATACCACCCGACGGGCACTGTTTTGCCGACAGGCCACCCGACGGGCACCGTTTTACAGACAGGCCACCCGACGGGCAATGTTATACCGAAATACCCCCAATGGGCACCGTTTTACTGACAGGCCACCCGATGAGCACCGTTTTACTGACAATCCACCGACGGGCAACGTTTTACTGACAGGCCACCCGACTTGCACCGTTTTACCGAAATGCCCCCGACGGGCATCGTTTTACCAACTGGCCACCCGACGGGCACAGTTTTACTGACAGGCCACCCGACAGGCACCATTTTACAGAAATACCCCCGACGGGCACCTTTTTACCGAAATACCCCCGACGGGCACCGATTTATCGACGGGCCACCCGACGGGCACCGTTTTACCGACATACCACCCGCGGGGACTGTTTTGCCGACAGGCCACCCGACGGGCATCGCTTTACAGACAGGCCACCCGACAGGCAATGTTTTACCGAAATACCCCCGACGGGCACCGTTTTACCGACAGGCCACCCGACGGGCACCGTTTTACTGACAGGCCACCCGACGTGCACCGTTTTACCGACAATCCACCGACGGGCACCGTTTTACTGACAGGCCACCCGACTTGCACCGTTTTACCGACATACCACCCGCGGGTACTGTTTTGCCGACAGGCCACCCGACGGGCATCGTTTTACAGACAGGCCACCTGACGGGCAATGTTTTACCGAAAATACCCCCGACGGGCATCGTTTTACCGACAGGCCACCCGACGGGCACCGTTTTACTGACAGGCCACCCGACGAACACCATTTTATCGACAATCCACCGATGGGCACCGTTTTACAGACAGACCACCCGACGGGTACCGTTTTACCGAAATATCCCCGATGGGCACCGTTTTACCGACATACCACCCGATGGGCACTGTTTTGCCGACAGGCCACCCGATGGGCACCGTTTTTCTGACAGACCACCCGACGGGTACCTTTTTTACCGAAATATCGCCGATGGGCACCGTTTTACCGACAGACCACCCGACGGGCACTGTTTTGCCGACAGGCCACCCGACGGGCACCGTTTTTCTGACAGGCCACCCGACGGGCAATGTTTTACCAAATACCCCCGACGGGCACCATTTTTACCGAAAGGCCACCCGACGGGCACAGTTTTACTGACAGGCCACCCGACGGGCACCGTTTTACAGAGAGGCCACCCGACGGGCACCATTTTTTACACAGGCCACCCGACGGGCACCGTTTTACTGACAGGCCACCCGACGGGCATCGTTTTATAGGCAGGCCACCCGACGGGCTCCATTTTTTTACACCGACGGGGACCGTTTTACCGACAATCCTCCGACGGGCACCGTTTTACTGACAGGCCACCTGACTGGCACCGTTTTACCGAAATGCCCCCGACGGGCACCGTTTTACCGACTGGCCACCCGATGGGCACAGTTTTACTTACAGGCCACCCGACGGGCACCGTTTTACCAAAATACCCCGACAGGCTCTGTTTTACCGACAGACCACCCGACGGGGACCGTTTTACCGAAATACCCCCGACGGGCACCGTTTTACCGACAGGCCACTCGACGGGCACTGTTTTAGGGGTAGGCCACCCTTCGGGCGTCGTTTTACCGACAGGCCACCCGACGGGTACCGTTTTACTGACAGGCCACCTGACGGGCAGAGTTTTACCAAAATGCCCCCGACGGAGACCGTTTTACCGACAGGCCACCCGACGGGCACTGTTTTACTGACAGGCCACCCGACGGGGAACATTTTACAGAAATACCCCCGATGGCGTGGGAGCCAAATCTACAGTATTAAGTATCCCATCAGGACCACACTCCAGGACCCGGGCAAGGAAATTCATGGACCGGATTGCAAGCCTTCTCAAGACTGAGGAATTCCAAAAAGAAATCAATAGAGAAGAAGGCCACAATCTGAAAGCATTGATCATGATCCAGCTCGATGAGACCGGAGGGATTCCAACCATGGAATCCCCAATTTTGAAGCAGTAAGCCATCACCGTCGCCGGAAAGTCAACCGGAGCACCGGAGCATCGCCGGAAGGTCAAACGGAGCTCGCCGGAAAATTGACCGGAAGTTCGCCGGAGATCGGCCGGAGCCACCGCCGGTCGCCGGATAATTTTCGGACAAGTCGGAGATTGGTCGGATAATATATTTTGTAATAGTGTAGAAAAATAAGAGCATGTGAAATTTGGCTAAGGCATGGAAGACATGTAGTTCGAATTATGCAATTCGAATTATGCAATTCGAATTAATTCGAACTAGGCAATTCAAACTAGGCAACTCCACCATGCCTTAGGAGAATTTTGAAGGACATGCAATTCATGGATCGGATTAGACACATATTCATGGATGAACAAGGTGAAGAACATGAAAATGGAAAAATAAAAGATAAGGGGATTACCACGTTGGAAGGCTCAACTTTGGACTAATCACACACTAAATGTGTTACGAGTCCCTCAATCGACAATCCTAATGGCGACGATACGATTGAACACATCCCATGCTCAAAAGGAATCCAAACCGAATGGATGAACTCATAGGTGACCTTTCAAACAAAGTATATTCACTCTCTCAAAGTGTTTCAAAATATATTCATTCAAAAGGTGAAATGAGGCAAGGTTGGGAAGGACCTATTTATAGGTGTCCCAAAACACAAGTGTTTAAACAACCCTAAACTAGGAATAAACAAACAAGGGAGATAACAAGAAACCCTAAAGCTACTTTGTCCCTAAAAGGGTTTTGTCGCGATCCAAGGGCTTGGTCGCGATACCGGCCTCCGCGACAGGGGGGGGCTTTCGCGACAAGGGCTCCTCTTCCGCGACAAGGACTTCCGCGACAAAGGGGCTTCCGCGACAAAGGCTTCCGCGACAAGAGGGCTTCCGCGACAAAGGCTTCCGCGACAAAGGCTTCCGCGACAAAGGGCTTCCGCGACAAAGGCTTCCGCGACAAAGGCTCCTCTTCCGCGACAAAGTCTTCCGCGACAAAGGCTCCTCTAGCGACAGGGGGCGGCGGTTCGCGACTCAGCTTCCTCTATCTGAATTAGTAGCTTTAGTCCCATCTTCCCTGCTTTAGCTTTCAACAGCTCCTCTTCAAAATTCCGGTTCAGCAGCTCAGCAACTCTGGTTGTAAACTTCCTAGTCCGCTGCTGGGATACCGATCCGTCAGGAAATGCGGGGATCAACAGTGCTCTTGTTCCGGCTTCCATGCCATCCCCACCCCCTTGGGGAGGTTGATCCATCAACCGACCATGATCTTCCTCATCTCTCTCGAACAGAGTCAGATCTGCAACATTAAAGACAGGATTAATATGACCGTATTCTTCAGATAATTGTAGTTTATACGCATTATTATTAATCCGTTCTAAAACTTTAAACGACCCATCTCCTCGTGGAGATAACTTGTTGCGTCGGCTTGCGGGAAACCGTTCTTTCTTCCAGTTGAGCCAGACCCAATCCCCGGGGTTCAATTTTAGCTCCTTCCTCCCGCGGTTGTTGTACTTGGCGTAGCCTTCAGCAGCTTTGGCCAGGCTGTCCCGGACATCCTTATGCATCTCCTTAATTGCATTTGCCCTGTTTCTGCCATTGATATTAAGATGCTCATTGCGAGGCAATGGCAGCAAGTCAAGTGGCGTTAGTGGGTTAAACCCGTACACAATCTCAAATGGTGACATGTGTGTGGCACTGTGTACGTGTCTATTATAGGCGAATTCAATATAAGGTAAGCATTCATCC
Organism: Hygrophila difformis; assembly: GCA_030278955.1. Classification (NCBI taxonomy): domain Eukaryota; kingdom Viridiplantae; phylum Streptophyta; class Magnoliopsida; order Lamiales; family Acanthaceae; genus Hygrophila; species Hygrophila difformis. Next base: position 175,995 of record JAOANR010000308.1, on the reverse strand, counting down.
CAGCTCTTGCTACTCGAAGCAGTAATGATTCTAAGTAAATTACCCAAAACTCGATTTACCGCTTCGGTCTGTCCGTCTGTCTGAGGATGATAGGCAGTGGAGAATAACAGTCTTGTGCCGATTTCAGCCCATAGGGATTTCCAGAAATAACTTACAAACTTCGCATCTCTGTCTGAGACAATAGTCCTTGGGACGCCATGTAGTCTTACAACCTCTTTGAAGAATATCTTAGCGACATGGTGCGCATCATTGGTCTTGGCGCAGGGTATGAAATGTGCCATTTTGGAGAACCGGTCAACTACCACAAAAATTGAATCCTTTGCCCGAGCAGTGCGGGGCAACCCCAAAACGAAGTCCATAGATAAATCGATCCATGGGCCCTCGGGTACGGGCAATGCTTGATAAAGTCCATGTGGTTTGGCTGTCGACTTGGCCCTCAAACAGGTGATGCACTTGTTGATGAAGTCAGCAACTTGCTTTTCCATCCCCGGCCAATGGAAACGTTCTGCCAATATGTTCATCGTAGCAATTCTCCCAAAGTGACCCATCATGTCGCCTGAATGCGCTTCAGTAATCAGAAATTCCCTGACAGATCCCTTTGGTATGCACAGCTTGTTTCCATAGTAGAGAAAACCATTCAATTGAGAGAATTCCTTGAAGGCTATTTTCTCGGTTTTCTTGTAGATTTCTCCAAAATCTTTATCTTGAGCATACAAGTCCTTTATATGCTCGAACCCAATCAGGTGTGTTGTGGCAAATGCGGCTAGATTCAGTCTTCTGGATAGTGCATCGGCCACCACATTGTCTTTTCCCTTCTTATAACAGATCACATACGGGAATGATTCAATGAAAGAGCTCCATCGGGCATGTCTTGTATTCTTCAGTTGCCCCTGTCCTCGTATATGCTTTAACGTCTCGTGATCCGTGTGGATAATAAATTCCCTTCCGCGCAAGTAATGTTGCCATGTTCTCAATGCTTGCACCACAGCATATAATTCCTTATCATATGTGGAGTAGTTCAATTGAGCTCCTCCGAATTTTTCACTGTGATAGGCAATTGGCCGTCCATTTTGCAACAATACCGCGCCCATGCCAGTCCCGGATGCATCACATTCGATCTCAAAAGGAAGATCGAAATTGGGAAGTGCCAGCACTGGCGCATGGGTGAGCTTTTCCTTCAACTCATCAAATGACTTCTGCTCCTTTAGTCCCCATTTGAACTGTAAACTCTTCTTTAGCAGAGAGGTCATTGGTGCGGCGATCACACTGAATTGCGGCACAAATCTTCGAAAGAACCCGCACATGCCCAAAAATCTTCGAACTTCATTGACGTTGGTTGGTGGTGTCCACTCAGAAATAGCTTTGATTTTGGAATATCCACCTTCAGTCCGTTTCCTCCAACGACAAATCCTAAAAATGTAACTTCGGGCACGTGGAAGGTGCACTTCTCGAAATTGGCATAAAGCTCGGCCTTCCTCAGTTTGATTATTACCTGGACAACATGCTTTACATGATCAGATTCGTTGTAACTGTAAATAAGGATATCATCAAAATACACAACGACAAATTTGCCCATAAACTCCCTTAAAGTTTCATTCATGAGCCTCATAAAGGTAGATGGAGCATTTGTAAGTCCGAAGGGCATCATGAGCCATTCATACAGTCCAAACTTCGTCTTGAATGCTGTTTTCCATTCGTCTCCTGGCTGCATGCGGATCTGGTGGTAGCCGCTTTTCAGATCTATTTTTGTAAAAATGCTTGCTCCCCCAAGCTCATCGAGCATGTCATCAAGTCGCGGGATTGGATGGCGGTACTTGATGGTAATTGCATTAACAGCTCGGCAATCAACGCACATCCTCCATGTTCCATTTTTCTTCGGCACCAGCAATACGGGCACTGCACATGGAGACAGGCTCTCCCGAACCCAACCCTTGTCCAACAACTCTTGAACTTGTTTCTGGACCTCCTTAGTTTCATCTGGGTTCATGCGGTAGGCAGGCCGGTTTGGAATCGATGCTCCTGGTACGAAGTCGATCTTATGCTCCACACCTCTCAAAGGTGGTAACCCTGCTGGTAGTTCTTCCGGAAAAACATCCATATTGTCCTCCAACATCCTGCGGAAATTGTCAGGCACATTAAGTGTAGCAGGAGAGTTCTTAGAATTTTCTTCCACAGGTTTAACAAAGGCTAGGAAACAGTGACCTGGTGAGGGTGCATCTTCGATGGCTGCTTCCAGCTCTTGCTTTGTGAATAACAAGCATCGTTCAGAGCCTGCAAGTAATAAGGGAGATTGATTAGAATTATCAGAATTAATTGCAACCCCTTTACCCTTTTGCTTTCTTTTGAACTCCTCTTCTTCCTTCCGGATGTTTTCCATTAGATTCCGATGATCAATCTTAACAGTCTTCGGTGGTAGTGACTTCATCGTGATTCTGCTTTGTCCATCACGGAACGAGAGATCATTCTCTGTGCCTCTATAGATCACGCGCTTGTCATACATCCAAGGTCTTCCCAATAGCACATGACACGCGGTCATGGGAACTACATCGCACAAGATATCTTCAGAATAGGGCCCAATAGTGATTGGCACCCGTGCTTGCTTCACGACTTTCGTAGCCCCGTGCTCGTTCATCCAATGTAAATTGTATGGCTTCACGTGGTCTTGCATAGGTATTCCCAACCTGCGCACAGTATAGAGACTAACAGCATTAACACAGCTTCCATTGTCTACAATTAATGAGGCAACATTGCCTTTAAGTTTACAATGGTAATGAAATAGATTCTCCCTTTGTTCCGGTGTATTTCCCTTAGGTTCGTCAGCTTTCTCGGCTGTGAGTGCTCGCATGGCGATGAAGTTAGTCACGTACTCTTCCTCATTCTCCTCCAAGACTACTCGGCTCAGATCGGCCTCGTCTGGATACTGTTCATTGTCATCGTCTTCATGTTCAGCTTCTGCTTCATCATATTCCTCGTCGGAATCAACCTCTTTCCATGTACCTGGTTCTATCATCACCATTCGCCTTTCTTTTCTCAAACAATCTCGGGAATAATGACCCTTTTGTCCACACTTGAAGCAGGTGACATCCTTGACATCCCTCTTGGGTTTGTCTCGATCGTCCTTCCTGTATCGGTATGGGTCCTTGAAGTCCTTACCCATCTCGAAAGCTTTAGGCCTGTTGGGCCTGTCATCTCTTGGTGCGTTGGGCTTCCCATATTTATCGGTCGGCTTTGAAGGTGAGTCACTGGGTCTGGTCGTCCAATACTTGGTAGAGTTGGAGATAATGGTTGATTTGACGGGTTTGTCCCTCAGTTGACGGTCAATCTCAATGGCTAATTGAACCAGATGTTCTAGCCCAGTGTATTCTCTCAACTTGATCTCAGCAAGTACTTCTCGTCTCAATCCTCTCTTGAACCTCGCCATCAGTAGCGGTTCGTCTTCATTCATCTGCGCTCTCATCATGAGGCGTTCCAGTTCTTTGTAGTACTCATCGGCAGTCCTGTTGCCCTGCACACAAAAATTAACTTTTAGATATAGTTCATCGAAGTAACTACTTGGAACAAACCTCTTTTCCATAGCATGCATTAATTGGGCCCAAGTGGCAATGGCTGGCGTTCCCATCCTTTGAGTATCGCGCTGTAACTTTTGCCACCATTGTAATGCATAGTCCTTGAATTCACATACGGCTAATTGGATCTTTGTGAATTCATTATATTGTTGACAGTCATAGATTAATTCAATGGACTGTCGCCAATCAATAAATTCTTCCGGATCACTTGTTCCCTTGAACGCCGGTATGGTGAATTTGATTCCTCGTAGATCAGCTTCCATTCTGTTCTGTTCAGCGTGCGCTCGAGGCGTGTGATCTTCTTCAAATTCGTCCTCGAGATGTACTACTGGAGGTGGATTCATGTCTAAGCGCTGTCGTGGTGGATAGTGCACTGGCGGTCTAGGAATGGTTGCGGCTGGCGCTGGTTGCGGGGGTGGAGGCACTTGGAACTGAACATTTGTTGGCACTGGGGGTCGAGGTGGAGTCGGAGCTGGCGCTCGATTGCCTCGGGGACCTTGCCGTCTGTCGTATGTTCCAAAATGCAGCCCTTGCTCCTCAATTGCGGTTTCGGCCTCTTCCATGTCTGATCGATTCACTCCGCTTGTACTCCCGGGGGTATTGGTAGGTGGCGACGGTGTGGGCCGAAAGGCTTCTTCAATCCTTCTGTCCACATGTTGCATGACTTGTGTCTGGAGTGCTTCTCCCCATAAGGTATCTCCCCGTTGTACATCAGTGGTCAGAGTATCCAAGCGCTGAGTAAGTTCAGTGACTCGAGTTGCATTCTCATTGATATCCTTGCGCATGGTTTCAAGATCAGACTTCTTGGCGTTATCAGCAACGGCGGTTGTCAGATTCCGCATCATTTCCAACAGTTGGGCCATGTTGGGGTCAGTACTTCCTGCCATAATAAAACTGAATGGAAAGGGAAGGAAAACTAGATATATGTATAATGGGTTAGAAGAAATCAACTGAAGTATGCAGAGTGTCCTCACAAGTGTATCTCTCACTGAAGGCCCTGATTCTCCACCAGTGGTTCCAATAGGATGGAAAATGTTCAACCGTATCAACCACTATCGAAGGGTGAGAGAGATAAAAATATAGGACGCACAGTGCAAGAAACAGTTTGCAGTGTTCGACTCTATAAATGAAAAGACTCAGAGTTGTGTGTGAAGTGTGATTAATCTGAATTTATTATCAGTTTACCGCGTTAATCAGCTATGCAAGCAAATATCCAGACCCCTCACAATTTAGAAGTGTAAAGTAAAAACCTCACAAAAATAAAATGCTCGGAATAAAATATCTGCCTCACTCACACAATCCCAATAGCAAAAAAATTACCAAGCTGATAAAACAACCCGGTAAAAATTACTGTTGAGGAACTCCACTATCTGTAATTACAGACGGAGCTTCAACTCTGATGGTTTGTAAAATAAATCAGCGGAACAGTGCAAGCACTTATTCCTCGAGGAATTCCACTGTCTAGTGCGAGACACTGACGGAACTTCAACTCGATAGATTGTTCGTGATTTACTTTAGTGAAACCGTACAGTAAAAATAAAACAGTCCAATAATTACAGTCCCAATGTGTACAGTCCGAATTACAAATATTGCAATATAATGAATATCTCGGAAATACTGTAATGGACACGTGGCAGCCTCTGATTGGACGCTGAGATTCTGAAACTGCGGTCGCGAAACTGATGTTGTGTCGCTAAGCGTGGCTTAGGGACAGGTGTATAGCGACAGGCGTATAGCGACAAAGCGCTTAGGGACAGAGCAAGAATTTCCTCCTTGTGGCGCTATCTGGTGTTTTGTCGCTAAGCGTGGCTTGGCGACAGAGGGACCGCGACAAAGGCGCTTGGCGACAAAGGCTTGGTTTTCCTCCTTGTGGCACTAAGCTGGAGTTTGGCGCTAAGCGTGGCTTGGCGACAGGGGACCGCGACAAAGGCGCTTGGCGACAGAGCCTGATTTTCCTCCTTATGGCACTATGCTGGAGTTTGTCGCTAAGCGTGGCTTGGCGACAGGGGACCGCGACAAAGACGCTTGGCGACAGAGGCCCTTTGGAGACACGGGACCTTTGGTCCAGCTTTCTTTTTCCTTGATGCTGACCCACTTGAGTCCTCCAACAAACTTGGCAGCACAATTTATTCCCCAAAAAGCAAAATCGTACTACTCTTACACTTGTCCCCCAAGTAAAACAAACAAACACACACCCCAAAACCCTATTTTGGATCAAACTCAAACCCTCAAGAACAATTTGAATTTTCTTATGAACATCAAGAACACTCAAACCCAACTCCAACAAAACCCACTCTCGGATAATCACTCAAACATGGATATTGCAAGCATATAATACCGATTAACACTTAAAACCAAACATACAATCCAAATCAAGCACATAAACACGAAAATACGAAGATCAAAGAGCAAAAATGGCAAAATTTTCGAGTTTGGACAAGAACACTCTAAAAACTTAAAATGATCATATCTCACTCAATACTTGGCCAAATTTGATGATCCACATATGTAAATTCATCTACTCGACTCAAAGAACTCAAATATGCATCCAGATTTGAAAAAATTCGAGATTTCAGGCACGGAAATCGATGCTACAGTAAACAGGAAGTAGAAAACTCAAGAACAACAACTATTTTCTTTTGGGTTTTTTGATAATAAGATGAAGTGAATAAGGCCTAATCTAGGCTCTGATACCAAATAGATATGCCATGGATCGGATTAGACACATATTCATGGATGAACAAGGTGAAGAACATGAAAATGGAAAAATAAAAGATAAGGGGATTACCACGTTGGAAGGCTCAACTTTGGACTAATCACACACTAAATGTGTTACGAGTCCCTCAATCGACAATCCTAATGGCGACGATACGATTGAACACATCCCATGCTCAAAAGGAATCCAAACCGAATGGATGAACTCATAGGTGACCTTTCAAACAAAGTATATTCACTCTCTCAAAGTGTTTCAAAATATATTCATTCAAAAGGTGAAATGAGGCAAGGTTGGGAAGGACCTATTTATAGGTGTCCCAAAACACAAGTGTTTAAACAACCCTAAACTAGGAATAAACAAACAAGGGAGATAACAAGAAACCTTAAAGCTACTTTGTCCCTAAAAGGGTTTTGTCGCGATCCAAGGGCTTGGTCGCGATACCGGCCTCCGCGACAGGGGGGGGGGCTTTCGCGACAAGGGCTTCCGCGACAAGGGCTCCTCTTCCGCGACAAGGACTTCCGCGACAAAGGGGCTTCCGCGACAAAGGCTTCCGCGACAAGAGGGCTTCCGCGACAAAGGCTTCCGCGACAAAGGCTTCCGCGACAAAGGGCTTCCGCGACAAAGGCTTCCGCGACAAAGGCTCCTCTTCCGCGACAAAGGGCTTCCGCGACAAAGTCTTCCGCGACAAAGGCTCCTCTAGCGACAGGGGGCGGTGGTTCGCGACTCAGCTTGCTCTATCTGAATTAGTAGCTTTAGTCCCATCTTCCCTGCTTTAGCTTTCAACAGCTCCTCTTCAAAATTCCGGTTCAGCAGCTCAGCAACTCTGGTTGTAAACTTCCTAGTCCGCTGCTGGGATACCGGTCCGTCAGGAAATGCGGGGATCAACAGTGCTCTTGTTCCGGCTTCCATGCCAGAATTATGCAATTCGAATTAATTCGAACTAGGCAATTCAAACTAGGCAACTCCACCGTGCCTTAGAAGAATTTTGGAGGACATGCAATTCGAATTATGCAATTCGAATTAATTCGAACTAGGCAATTCAAACTAGGCAACTCCACCGTGCCTTAGAAGAATTTTGGAGGACATGCAATTCGAATTATGCAATTCGAATTATGCAATGCAATTCGAATTAATTAGAATTAGGCAATTCGAATTTAGTCATTTTTCATGTATTTTCTTATTCCAGGATTGCCCTTTTGTAATGAGGTCTATATATATGACCTCCCAAACACTTGTAAGACATCTTTGCTTGAATGAATATTAATTATCTCTCTTCAAAGATCATTTGTGAGTTTACCCACATTCTCACACACTCTTTGTATGTTTGCTTGGAAACATTCATCAACTTGGCTTGAGGCTACCATTGTTGATCATCAAACCGAGGCTTGAGTGGAAGGATTGGGATGAGGTCAAGGTTTTGAACACCTTGGTTGCTTCCCCCGGCGATTCTTGTTGCGGTTTAGCTTCTCTATCCTTTGTTAATCTTCCATTTTCTTTGTTAATCCTTTTTAGCAAGTTAGTAACCAAGAGATCCATGACATCCTAATTTATTTGGTATCAGAGCTTACCTTGGTTCTACTTGTTATTATTGTCAAAACCCAAAAATATATCTCCTTGTGTTTGTGTTTTTGTTCCTAAAAATTCAAGAAAACCCCAAAAATAGTTGCTGTCCACTTTTCGAAAATTCTGGTATCTGCTCGTTGGGAATTTCTGAAATCTGGTTACATATTCTTGTTCCTCTCGTCGAGTAGATGTGTTTACATATAAAGTTCATCAAAAACGGACGTCGGAATCAAAAGTTATGGCCGATTGAAGTTTTGGTGTTCTTATGTGCAAAAATCCGAAAATCACTATATTTTGCTTTTTGATCTTGTATTTTCTTGTGTTTGTTGTTAGTTTTCACTCATTTTGCATCTCATATGTGGATGTATGCATTTGGAATGTGTTTATGTGATTGATTGGTTAATTTGCTTCCAAAATTCCAAGTGAGTGAATTTGAATGCTCTTGAGAGTTCATGTGATCTTCATCCAAATTCATACAATCTCCATCCAAGTTCTTGAGCCCCAAAAATCTGATTTACAAGCAGTAGTAGCTGTGTGATTTAGTAGGATAATGATGATGATTGGGGAAGAGGTATGGGAAAAAGTTGATTGAGACAACTTGGTGAACAATTGGGACTCAAAGTCTCAAAATACGGCTGAAGAAAAAGAAAGGAGAAGTCAACAATATCATCCCAACTCCTTGGCTGTGGGACCCGCCACCCTTTTTACCCTTGACTTATTTCAAGTACTTGTACGAAACCACTTCCAATTTGTGCAAGAATTGTAGGCAACCGTGGGTCCCACCAATCCTCCTCTTGATTTTTAATTCATCCATGCACATGAAAGCTGATTTTTGGGCACATATATTTTGAGTGATACAATAAAGTGGATATATTTGACTGGCACAATTGTTCCTCTGATTTATTTCATGAACGCTGAGTTGAAGTTCCGTCTGAGATAAAGACATTGGAATTCCTCTCATAAAATTGTGATACCTAGCCATTGAAGCCACTTGAGTAATGGGTTTATTTTTAGTGAGTGTTCACTTTTAATTTTATTTGTGGGAATCAATATTTGGGAGTCGAGTGTTGTGAGCTACCACTTTTCAAATTTTGGTGAGTTCACTTTTATATTGTGAGGTCTTGGAATTATTGGATTGCAATAGCCGATTAAAACTGTGAACATAATTTCATTGCATTGCATTTCACATATTTCCTAGCGGTTGTTGATAGAATCGAACATTGCATTTGTATCTTGCATTGTGCGTACGTATATTCAGGCCTCACTCTCCACCACTCGAAATTTGTTTGTGATCACTGTGGACTGCAGAAATACCAGGTTGTGAATTAACCCAGCATTCAGCCATCGGGTTGTGAGCAAACTGAGTGATTTTACCGAGTGATCCAGATAAATTCCATCTTTTATTTTATTTTATTTTATTATTATTATTCTCTATAATATTTTCATCTTCTTTTCAGGTATTGTGTAATTTTTCTGTCTAGATTTCTGATATGGCAGGTTCAGGACAACCTTCTAACAAGGATCTGATGGACATATTACTGAGACTGACTGCTCGAATGGACAGTATGGATCAGAGAATGGATGATTTGAATCATCGGGTTGATACCTTCAAGGACGACATGGTCATGCATGGCAATGCTGTTCAATCAGAAACCATGAGACGACTTGAGCTAAAATTGCAGGAGGTGTTCGACCGAACAACCCCACAGGCCACTCCACCTGCGACGTCGAGTACCCCTCGGAGCCATCAAAGTGGCCCCCAGGGCGTACGAATCCATGAAATGGAGGAGGCCGAAGCCGAGATCGAGGCCCAGCAGCAGGGACCCCGACATGCTGGTCGAAACAATCCTGTACCGCAAACACCCGCAAATCTACAACCGCCACGAGTTCCTGCTCCACCCAGACCGGTCAGACATCAGCAACGTGATTCAGACTCAGATCCCGACGATGAGGTGTACCACAGGAACCCCGCCGAAACAACAGATATGATGAGCCTGACAGAGATTTGAAAGGGATCAAGTTCGACATTCCCACATTCAAAGGAACCTCCAATCCGGAAGAATTCCTTGAATGGAAGCATTCGATGGAGCTCATTTTCAACTGCCATAACTACGCAGATATCAAAAAGGTCAATGTGGCCGTTTGTGCTTTCAAATATTACGCGTTGGTATGGTGGCAGAAGGTGACTCATGACATTCATCGGAATGGCTATGACCCCATTCAGACTTGGGCCACACTGACACGGACTATGGAGAACAGATTTGTTCCGTCTCACTACCGACAGGACTTATATGATAAGCTTGCCTTTCTTGTTCAAGGGAACAGGTCGGTAGAGGAGTATTTCAAGGAAATGGAGACTCTCTTACTGAAAGCCGGAGTAATTGAAGACGAGGGCATCACGAAGTCTAGATTTCTCAAAGGACTCCGAATCGAGATCCGAAAGGAGGCTAAGTTGCGACCATACGACACTTTGTCCGATTTGGTGGAGCTAGCCATGAAGCTTGAAACCGATGATCGACCTCGAGTGCAGAAATACCGACAGGATTCCGGGTCCAGTTCGCAGAAACCTTGGGTTCAAAAGACGTTCGTTCCCAGGGACGATAAGCCCAAGCCGAAAGGTTTTGAAATGGCCAAGGAATTTAAGACCTACCGTCCGGAAGGTCTTAAACCCGCGGTCATCGAGAGGCCTAAATTTGACAAGGATCGGAAGAAGGAAGTCACGTGCTTCAAATGCGGTCGGAAGGGACATTACTCACCTGAGTGTCCCTTCACCAAAAGAGCTGCACTCATGGAAGACGGATCTTGGAGAATAATAGACTCTGATGATGAACAACCTGAACAGGCTGAGAGAGAAGAAAATGTGGACTCCGATGACAGTGAAGAATTCTACGCTGCCGAGGAAACAGTTGAAGAGGATCGCATGCTAACTAATTTGGTGGCTATGCGGACTCTCAGTGCTGAACGATCAGAAGAAAAATCTCGATCTGACGAGCAACGGGAGAATTTATTTTATTGTCATTGTGATTTAAAGGGCAATGTTGCTTCTGTAATTGTTGACAATGGTAGTTGCACTAATGCTGTGAGTGCCTATGTTGTTTGCAGGTTAGGCATTCCAACTGAAGAGCATCCGAGTCCCTACCACCTCCATTGGATGAATGACAATAACGACCTTAAAGTCAACCGACGAGCCAAGATTCCTATCAAGATCGGGTCCTATTCTGAAAATGTCATTTGTGACGTCATTCCCATGACTGCCTGTCACATTTTACTGGGCCGACCGTGGTTGTATGATCGCGATGTCAAATACAAGGGTCGTGCCAATTGTTTATCTTTTATTTTTAAACAAAAGAAAATAAATGTCAAGCCACTGTCTGTGAAAATGGTTTGGGCAGATCAAGAAATTCAGCGTGCTAACATAAAGGAGGACGAGGCAGAGCGAAAATTGAAGGACAAGGGAAAGACCCTCTGCATCGAGAGCACCTCTACCAATCCTTGCCTGCTGACAACTCGAGCCGATTTTGAGCAAACAATGCGCGCACCGACCTCAACAGGTTACTGTTTCCTTGCTTTCGCAAAATCTGTTGATGATATTTACAGAACTTGCACTGCTGCACTTGATATTCCTATTGACTTTTCCAGGATGTTGGATGAAAATTCTGATATCTTCCCGGATGAAGTTCCCGCTGGTCTTCCACCTTTGCGCGGAATCGAGCATCAGATCGACTTCGTGCCGGGCGCTTCAATTCCGAATCGACCAGCCTACAGGATGAATCCGGAGGAGACCAAAGAAGTGCAGAGACAAGTGCAAGAGCTGGTGAACAAGGGATGGGTCCGAGAAAGCCTCTCACCTTGTGCCGTGCCTGTCTTATTGACGAGGACGTCCCGACTTCAACAATCAATTTCATGAAGTCAAAACAAGGAGCATGTATCATGTTGACAAGGGAAGATGGAGATTAGAGCTTGAAAGAAGGGAAGAGGCCATTTGGAGACCAAGAGAAGAAATTAGGACAAGGCATAAAACATGTTTGCCTATGTTTCCATTACATGTGTAAAAACATTCTAGTTGAGATGTCTTGATGTATGAGTGTGATGTGCATGATCTCATTAGGACATATGTGATGAGACATGAGAATACTAGGTTAACTAGGTTAGTACTATGTTCTTGTCCTAGAATTGGTTATGTTTGTTAGGAGTTAGCTTTGTTAGGAGTTGAGAGTAGCCAACACAAGGGCCTTGTTTGGCACCTTGGCCGCCACTTTTTCCAACTTTTGGGGAAGGAGGCTCGGCCAAAGAGGATCTATAAATAGATCCTCACACACACTTGTAACACAACTTTTACTTTGATGAATGAATTCATATTTTGAATTGAGAGAGAGTGATTCTCTTTTCCACTCTTGAGAGGTAGTTAGAACCAACCAAGAGAGAATATCCCTTCCCCTTTCTTCCACCTAGCCGCGGCCATCACCACCACCCACCACCATGGCCGAGCACCAAGGAAAGGAGAATGATCAAATCGGTTCCAAGGCTAGTTCCATTGGGGTCGTGACACGCGAGGCTTGAAGGAGGCTTCTCGGGGTCGCTTGGAAGATCAATTCAAGGACGGCGAACGGTTCAATCTAGAAGGGTCGGAGTCGCTCGAGTCTTTGCTTGGATTCTTCAAGTTTCATCCTTCTACATCCAAGTATTTCCATTACTTTTGCTTGTTTTGTGATTCGGCCACTTGGCCATTTTTTCACTCTTGTTTTTGTGCTTTGATTCTCTCTTTTCGGTTTAGACACATAGATCCATGGCATAAATTTTGGTATCAGAGCCTTGTCTAGATCGAAAATTCCATGTTTAGAGGATTAGATTCACACGCCATGTTCATCTCTTCCATGTGGCGGTTTATGTGATTTTTCTTGTTGATTGTTGCTTTTGATTCAATTCCATGTAATTTTGCTTCTTTTGATCATTCCATGTATTGTTGATTTTGGACTTTCCTTGTAATTTGGACTTTGGACACTCGTTGTTGAATTCGGAGCCCTTGTTGAATGCCGTTGGTGCTAGTTTTCACTTTTTCCTAATCTTGATTGTATGTTAATGCATGTTTTAGCATCTCGGAGTGATTGTTGAAATTTCTTCCAACTTAGAGAGAGGGCCGAGAGTTGGGATTCAATTAGGGGGTGGTTTTGTTGAATTTTTAGCACTTGTTGAAAGTAGTGTTAAAATTGGAAGGGAAGTTTACTTGCACATGGGTGGTTAGTGGAAGTTAGGGTCATTAGGACAATTAATGATGTTTCCCCATTTTTAGGACATATAAGGATGTTTCCCCATTTTTCTTACATAGTGGTTATGGCTTTTCTTTTTGTTTCTTGTTGCTAGTCATTTTTCACTTGTTCAAATTTTTGGCTTGTTGAATTTTTCTCGTCGTGATTGTTGAATTTGCTATTGGCCTAGTAAAAGTGCATTTTTGACAAAAGGCAAATCTCAACACTAGTAAAAGCCGAGATTTAAAAAAAAAAAAAGTGAAAATTCGGCGCAAAAAGAGAATGGCCGAGAGCAAAAGATAAAAAAAAAAAAGAAATTGCGGGAGGCCGTAGCACTTGTTGAATTTTGAGTTTCGTTTTGATTGTTGAATTGTTGGTGTGAGTTGTTTACTTGGTTTCTTTTTGTCATTTGCCAAAGGATTGTTGAAATCTATGGCAAATTTTGACACTCACATCCCTTGCCAAAGGATTGTTGAAATCTAGGGCAATTTGTTGAATTTTGAGTCTTGCCAAAGGGTTGTTGAAACCTAGGGCAAATTGTTGAGTTTTGTGCCTTGCAAAAGGGTTGTTGAAACCTAGTGCAAAGTGTCTTTTTGGTGTTTCAACAAAGGGTTGATTGAAACCTAGGTTGTGCACTAATTCTTTGCAAATTTTTGTGTCTCGTTTCCTTTTTGTGTTTAGGCCGAGACCTTGTTTGCTTATTTTTGGGGTTTTGTGTGTTGTGAGTTCACTACATATTGCTTGGGATTGTGAGTAGGATTGGTGTTGGTGGATTTTTGAATTCTAGTGGGTTGATTGTTGAAATCTTGTGAGGCATTGTTGGAAGATTTGGATACACTTACTCTTGTGATTGCTTTTATGTGTATTTTCTATATGATCTTCTAAACGGTTTTTGATTGAGTCGAGTTAGAGTAATTGCATTCCTACTCTAAAGCATACGTAACTCGAGTTCCGACGCCATTCTTGTGATCGACCAATTGCTACTTTTGGGAGGTTGAATTCGGTCAAGTTGTGAGAGATCCCTTTGCTACTACCTAGGGGACTTGATTGAGTGACCGAGTGACCCGAGTGTACCCTACAACACTTGAGTGAGGATCATTTTGTTTTTCTTTGTTTTCTAACCTAGTATACATATATCTTGTAGTTTGTTTGTTTTTGTTGTTTTTGTTAGATATGGCTACCTTGGAGGATGTCATGAGACTTTTGCAAGAGAAAAAGGAGGAGATGCAATCCATGAAGGCCGATTCTAGAATCATGCAAACGGCCATGACCTCACACTTTGAAAGAATGTTGGAAAGAAAGCTCGAAGCCGTATATGAGGAACTTGGAGGAAATCAAGTGAATGATGATCCGGAGCCACATGGACATGGAGCTCGATCTAGTGGGAGTAGGACTCCACATGGGAGTGTTCCACCTCAAGGGCGGCAACAAGGCCGAGAGCAAGCTCCAAGGCCGAGGCATCATAGGAGGGTTCCGAGGCATGAGGTGGCTCGAGCAAGTGATTCCGATGATGACTATGAGGAAGTTGATCCAAGGCCGAGAAGGGGTCGAAATAATGATGATGAGCTCAAAGCCATCAAGTTCAATATCCCTAGCTTCAAGGGATCAAGTGATCCTTAAGAGTTCTTAGAATGGAAAAGTAAGATGGAGGTGATGTTTGCATGCCATAGCTATTCGGAGTTCAAAAAGGTGCAAGTGGCGGTTGTGGAATTCAAAGACTATGCCATGACTTGGTGGGAGAAGCACAACCGGGACCTTGAAAGAAGAGGAGCTCGACCTATTGAGACTTGGAGAGAGTTAGTTCGGGCAATGGAGGCTAGATTCATTCCCTCATTCTACATGGAGGACCAAGAGCTAAAGTTGCATTCTTTAATGCAAGGGAGCAAAACCGTTGAGGAGTATGCCAAGGAGATGGAGCTCTTGATGATGCGCACCCAACTTGAGGAAAGGGAGAGTGTGACTAAGACAAGGTTCAAACGAGGTCTTAGAAGAGACATTTTTGAGGTTGTAAACTTGCAAAAGTTTGACACTTTGGAGGACATGGTGCACTTTGCTATCAAAGTGGAGGAGCAAAACAAAAGCAAGGGTCAAAGGGCGTTAAGCAAGCAAGTCTACAACAAATATTTCAAATCCTCATCAAAACCGTGGCAATCGAATCCAAAGAAGGAGGATTCAAGCAAGGACAAGGGTGTCATCAAACCAAAAGGGGAGGTTTCTAAGTCTAATAGTGAAAAGACTAAGAACATTACTTGCTTTAAGTGTGGCCAAAAAGGGCATTATGCTTCTACTTGTAGTTCTAAAAAGACTTTGATTTTGCATGAAAATGGCATTTATGAGTTTGTTGATGATTTTGTAGGTGAATCAAGTTCAAGTGAGGAGGATGAGGACACGGGCAATGTGGCCTTGAACCAAGGAGAGGACGATGGTGAGGAGTCTTCTTCATCACTTGTGGCAATGAGGATGCTTGGTCACATTGCAAAGGAGGAACATGACCAAGATAGAGTGAAGGAGCAAAGGAGCAACCTATTCCATTGTAGATGCAAGATTCAAGGGAGAAATGCAAGTGTGATAGTGGACAATGGAAGTTGCACCAATGTGATCTCAACCTACACCGTGAGGAAGTTGTCTCTACCAACTATCAAGCACCCGAATCCATACAAGCTTCAATGGATGAATGATAGTTGATCTCAAAAAGTGACACTTCAAGCTCAAGTTCCTATTGTGATGGGAATTTACAAGGAGGAAGTATTGTGTGATGTCACTCCTATGAGTGCATGTCACCTCTTGTTAGGAAGGCCTTGGCAATCCGACAAGGCTATTAAATACAATGGTCTTTTAAATTCACTTAGCTTCTATCATGATGATACTAAGATTGTGATTTCTTCTTTGTCTTTGAAGGAAGTGCAAAAGGATCAAATGAACTTGAAGAGGAACATGAAGGAAGAGGAAGAAAGCTTCAAGAAGAAGGACACCAAGAGTGGTTCAAAGAAGGAAGCTAAGGGAGAAGGAGGCACTTCCAACATTCTAGTTTCTTACAAGGATTGTAAAAGGGAGTTGATGGATGACACTACTTCTAGTCAGTGTATTGTGTTAGTTTGTAAGGATGTCTTTGATGATGAAATAAAGGCTAACGCCAATTTCCCTTATGTTTTTTCTAGAATGCTTGAACAATATCAAGATGTTTATCCCGATGAGTTACCCGAGGGGCTACCACCTATAAGAGGGATTGAACATCGCATGGACTTCATTCCGGGGTCTTCAATTCCAAATAGGGCCGCATACAAGTGCAATCCGGAAGAAGGAAAGGAGATCCAAAGGCAAGTCCAAGAATTGTTGGACAAAGGATGGGTGAGAGAAAGCCTTTCTCCATGTGCGGTACCCATGATCTTAGTGCCTAAAAAGGATGGGTCTTGGCGAATGTGTGTGGATTGTAGGGCGGTCAATGCCATTACAATCAAATATAGGCATCCCATACCTAGGTTGGACGAGATGCTTGACGAGTTGCATGGATCCCAAGTGTTTTCCAAGATAGACTTGAGGAGTGGATACCATCAAATAAGGATGCAACCGGGGGATGAGTGGAAGACCGCATTCAAAACCAAGATGGGTTTGTATGAGTGGTTGGTTATGCCATTCGGCTTAACTAATGCACCATCTACTTTCATGCGTTTAATGAATCATGTGCTTAGGTCTTTCATTGGTCATTTTGTGGTAGTGTATTTTGATGATATATTGATATATAGTAAGAATGAAGAGGATCATGTTGAGCATGTTAGATTAGTATTGGAGAAGCTTAGAGAGGAAAAGTTGTATGCCAATTTTAAGAAGTGTATTTTCCATACTAATCAAGTTGTTTTCCTTGGTTTTGTAGTGAGCAAAGAAGGACTCAAGGACTCAAGGTAGATGACTCAGGGTGGATGATTACTTATATTGTGAGAATAAGCTATGCATACCTCAATGTTCTATTAGGGAATTGCTTATAAAGGAGGTGCACGGAGGAGACATGATGGGGCACTTTGGGAAGAATGCTACCATGGAGGTTTTGGACGAGAGATTCTATTGGCCGGGAATGCGAAAGCAGGTATCCGATTTTTTTGCTAAGTGCATTACTTGTCTTAAGGCTAAGTCTACTTCTAAACCTCATGGATTGTATATGCCTTTGCCTATACCTAGTGTGCCTTGGATTGATTTGAGCATGGATTTCATATTAGGGTTGCCTAGAACTAGTAGATCTAAAGATTCGATCTTTGTTGTTGTAGATAGGTTCTCTAAAATGGCTCACTTTATACCATGTTCCAAGACTAATGATGCTCATCACATAGCTAAACTTTTCTTTAAGGAAATTGTGAGATTGCATGGGGTCCCTAAGACCATTGTTTCGGATAGAGATTCTAAGTTCATTAGCTATTTTTGGAAGTCTTTGTGGCATGAGATAGGAACTAAGTTGCTATTTTCTACTTCTTATCACCCTCAAACTGATGGTCAAACTGAATCTGTGAATAGGGTTTTAGGAAATCTACTTAGGATAATTGTGAGTAGTAATAGCAAGAGTTGGGATGAATGCTTACCTTATATTGAGTTTGCTTATAACCGTCATGTTCATTCGGCTATTCATATGTCTCCTTTTGAAGTGGTTTATGGACTTAATCCTCTTACACCCACTGACCTTATGCCATTGCCAAGCAATGAGCACTTGAATGTTAATGGCAGGGAACGAGCTAAAAGGATCAAGGACATGCATGTGCAAGTCAAGGAAAGCTTGGAGAAAGCAACCCAAACATATGCCAAGTATGCTAATAGAGGACGCAAGCCCGTGGTGCTTCAACCCGGAGATTTGGTTTGGGTTCACATGAGGAAGGAAAGATTTCCGGCCCAAAGGAGGGACAAGTTATCTCCAAGAGGAGATGGGCCTTTTAGAGTGATTGAGAGGATCAATGATAATGCTTACATATTGGATCTACCTAGTGAGTATGGTATTAATCCTTCTTTTAACATTGCAGATCTTACCTTGTATGAACTTGGAGATGAGGAGCAAGATCGGTTGAAGTTTCAACCTTTTCAAGGGGGAGAGAGTGACGAGGACGTCCCGACTTCAACAATCAATTTCATGAAGTCAAAACAAGGAGCATGTATCATGTTGACAAGGGAAGATGGAGATTAGAGCTTGAAAGAAGGGAAGAGGCCATTTGGAGACCAAGAGAAGAAATTAGGACAAGGCATAAAACATGTTTGCCTATGTTTCCATTACATGTGTAAAAACATTCTAGTTGAGATGTCTTGATGTATGAGTGTGATGTGCATGATCTCATTAGGACATATGTGATGATGAGACATGAGAATACTAGGTTAACTAGGTTAGTACTATGTTCTTGTCCTAGAATTGGTTATGTTTGTTAGGAGTTAGCTTTGTTAGGAGTTAGCTTTGTTAGGAGTTGAGAGTAGCCAACACAAGGGCCTTGTTTGGCACCTTGGCCGCCACTTTTTCCAACTTTTGGGGAAGGAGGCTCGGCCAAAGAGGATCTATA
Organism: Hygrophila difformis; assembly: GCA_030278955.1. NCBI lineage: Eukaryota > Viridiplantae > Streptophyta > Magnoliopsida > Lamiales > Acanthaceae > Hygrophila > Hygrophila difformis. The sequence goes on along the minus strand of JAOANR010000308.1, from coordinate 157,379 downwards.
AATAGATCCTCACACACACTTGTAACACAACTTTTACTTTGATGAATGAATTCATATTTTGAATTGAGAGAGAGTGATTCTCTTTTCCACTCTTGAGAGGTAGTTAGAACCAACCAAGAGAGAATATCCCTTCCCCTTTTGGCGTAGCCGGAAGAACCACCGGACTGATGATTCCCACATTCCCGGAAGGACCCGTGTCCAAGCAGCGGGTCAAGAAATTCACAGATGCAATCTCCAAGTATTTCTGTGAAGAAGCTGATGAAAGGGAGCTGGAGAAGACAAAGGGAAGCAGAGCGGGACTAAAGCTGCTGCTTGAATTCCAACCGGAAGAAAGCTGGCGTAGCCGGAAGAACCACCGGACTGTTGATTCCCACATTCCCGGAAGGACCCGTGTCCAAGCAGCGGATCAAGAAATTCACAGATGCAATCTCCAAGTATTTCTGTGAAGAAGCTGATGAAAGAGAGCTGGAGAAGACAAAGGGAAGCAGAGCGGGACTGAAGCTGCTACTTGAATTCCAACCGGAAGAAAGCCCGGGAACCATCCCCATGGCCCCGGCAAGTTCGAGTTGAGTTCTGAGCTAAGGGAAGACCTCCGGATGCACAAGGAAGCAAATCAGCATAAGGAGGAAGAAAACGGATAAAGAGACCAAAAATTCCAGACTTAGCCAAAATTTTGAGGAGGAGCCTCGCACTAACCTTGTCCAAGACTTCTCACGCTTTGTCCAAGACTTTGCTCGCTTTGTCCAGGACTTCGCTCACTTTGTCCGGAAGTTCGCTCGCTTTGTCCGAATCTTTCCTCGCGATGTACTGAACCTTCCTCGCGATGTACTGAACCTTGCTCGCGATGTACTGAACCTTGCTCGCGATGTACTGAACTTTGCTCATGCTATACTGAACTTCGCCCTCGCTATACTGAATTCATCCCACAATGATTTTGGGCATTCTCTTGGGTTTTCGGCTTGCCTCGCTTTGTGCTCTCGCGGCGTCCCTCCGTTTCGTCAAAATAATGTCGCGAGGCTATTTCTCCATTTTTCTCATTTCCGTAATTTAGCTTTTAGCTTGTTGGGCTCTATCCTTTATGGGATTAATTAAGCCCATTAGCCTTGTTATTTTCTTAATCAGTTGGTTAGGCCCATAAGGGTTGTTTGCTTTCCTAGTCTTGTTTATTTTCCTTTTTGGGTTGTTTAAACCTTTGTAAAGTTGGTGGGCCTATATATAGTCCCTCCAACCCTAGTTGTAATTACTTTGCATTTGAATGAAAATCATATTTCTTGAATACAAAGTCACCTTGAGAGCTCCTTTCAAAGTGCTCTCAAACTTCTTGTGAAAACTTCCTTTGGAACTTCACACCATTGAATCGGGAAGCTAGTTTCAATGGAATTAATGGATGATGCAATCGAAGGAGACCACTTGTCTTGATTTAGTTCAAGTCCCTTGGTAAGTTTGGTTCAACTTCATCCATAGGCTTCACTATCTTCATATTTGTTCTTCTTTTCGTTCTTCTTCTTTCCCCTCCGAATCCGGATATTGTCTTCAACAAGTATCGGTCTACGGCATAAAATATTATTTGGTATCAGAGCCAAACTTGTTGATTCAATAGGATTCATTTTCATCCATCCTTATTCGAAAAATACCAAAAATACATTTTCGGAGTTACTGTAGCATTGGGTTTCGTGCCTGAAACGTTAAAATTTTCATGATCAGGTTGCATATTTGAATTCCTTGAGTCGAGCCCATCGATTTGCATATGTGGATTGTCAAATTTGGCCAAGAAACGAGTGAGATATGATTATTTGAAGTTTTTGAGTGTTCTTGAGCCAAAACTCATATTTCTAGCACTTTTGCTCTTTGATCTTCATATTTTCTTGTTATTGAGTTGGTTTTCACTTATTTGACACTCATTGTGTGGATTTGCATCATTACTCATTGCATTTTGGTCATGGTTTGCAAGATTGGTTGAACTAGTGCCTTGTTTGCTTTCGATTTTGTCAATCTGAAACTTCTTGGTTGAGGGAGACCTTTCCAAATCCGACCTGCTATATTGGGGTGAGTGTTTTCCACTATTTTTGGGTGTTATCTTTCATTTGGAATTGGTTTGGGGTCGATCGGAGTTCATTTGGATACCGAAAAGTCGAAAATAAAAATACTGCCACAGTGAGTCCGCGAGTGACCTGTGTTTGAGCCTTCATTTGAATTTGAAGATCTTCATAAATTCTGGGGATTCTTATATGAACAGAAAGATCTTCGAGTTAGCTTTCATTTGGCTTTTGAATCAATCCGTTTGGATAAGAATTGAAGGTGTTATGGCCATTTTGGTGGGAAGTGTCCAAAACTGAGCGGGGACCATAAACCAAGCGCGTGAGAGCGCGTGAAGGTGCGTTATAACCGTCATTCTTGCGCCCAAAGTTTCCTATTTCGATAAGGTTTACATATATTAATCCCCTCCCACGCTTTGTTATCATTTGGTGGGCAGAAACGCTTCATTTCTGGACACAGCGTGAATTGAAATTCTGCTGCCTATCCAGATTTGAGTGAAAATTATTTTTCCCTTGATTTGGGGTACCTCCATCACCATACTTCCCATATACACCTCATACACTATTCCTAAACATACCATACCATATCCGAGTGAGTTACAATAAGGTGAATATTGGACTGACACAATTGTGAAACCTAGCCCTTGAAGCCACTTGAGTATTTTACAATAAAGTGGATATTGGACTGGCACCTTTGTGAAACCAAGCCCTTGAAGTCACTTGAGTAACGAGACTATTGCCTCTTGAGTGGAATCATTTGGTGAGCTCTCTCTTCATATTTTGGTGAGGATCCTTCTTTATTCTCGAACTCGATCAAGAGTAAGGCATTGACTTAACTTGATTGCATCTTGCACTAAACTGTTTTGCAAACCTATATCATTTTGCATTGCATATCACGCACAAGTCATTGCTTTCTTTGATTGAGTCGAACATCTCACCTTGCATTCGTGATTTGTGCGTACATCACTTCCACTCCTTGCATCTGAAGTTACTACTGTTGAGCAAGCTTGTACTGATTTTGGTGTTGGAACCAAGGGTAAGTAACCTCAAGGTTGAAGCACAGTGAGTCATACCTGTGAGGCACACTACATATTGTTGCACTACTTTTCTAACTCTTTATATCTATAGCTACTTTGTCTTTGAGATGGCAGGAGACATGGAAGGAAGCAGCAATGCTATCATGGAGATGTTAAGAGCCATGGATAAGAAATTAGATTCCAATTCCACTAATATAGCAGCTGTAACTAAACGTGTTGAGGAAGTGAATACCCGTGTTGATGAGATTGTTGATGACATTGCAGGTCGGTTACGGTTCCAGAACGAGGTGATTCAGCGGGAGGTGATGAACCGAGTCGAAAGGCGATTGGAAGAGGCTTTCTTTCCTACACTCTCCTCTCAGAACACTACACCTCCAGCGCCATCAGTGACCCCAACTGCTCCCCGAATCATACCAGGAGGTACTAGCGGAGTTTCCCAGACTGATATGGCTACCGCTGAGGAAGCCATAGCTGAACAGGAACTGCACTACAGCACCTTCAACAGACATTCAGGGATCAGTGGGCCTAGGCCACCACCTCCTCCGGCACCAAGGACAATTCCGACGGGGCAACCGGGATTCAGAACCGAGGATCCTCTAGCCATGCCTCCACCGGTGGAACCACCTCACCTGGGATTACCTCCACCACCTCCACCTGCTGCAAATGCTGCAAGGCATAGATTGGAGTTTGATCAGGATGATGATGAAGACCCACGAGTTGATGATAATCTGAAATGCATCAAGTTTACCATTCCTTCCTTCAAAGGAACCGGTGATCCGAATGAGTTTCTAGATTGGAAGCACTCCGTGGAGATGATCTACAACTGCCATAACTATTCTGATGTGAAGAAAGTTCAGCTAGCAGTGACAGAATTCAGGGAGTATGCACAGTTATGGTGGCAGAAATTTGCTATGGACAACCATGCTGCAGGGCATCCACAAGTCACCAACTGGGAATACTTATTACAGATCATGGAACGAAGGTTCGTCCCTCATACCTACAAGCCTGATATGTATATGAAAGTGATCAGCTTAAAGCAAGAATCCAGGACGGTTGAGGATTACTACCGAGAGATGGAGATGCTTATGATGCGGGCTCAATTCAATGAGGATCCACTGATTACTTTGACAAGATTTGCCAAAGGATTGAGGCCCGAGATCTTTGAGGAAATGGACATGCGAGGATACATCAACATCACTGACTTGGTAAGAAAAGCTAGCAAGTTTGAGGCTCAGCTAAAGAGGAGAAGTCACAGGGTGTCTGCATCTGGCAGCTACAACCCCAACAAACCATGGTTAATCCGACCCTCTGAAAGAACTAAGCAGACACAACCACAGCCACAGGGTCGTGATGACAAAGGCTACAAGCCAAAAGGATTTGAACTGGGACAGAATTTCAGGGCTTATAATCAGAATGACAGAAACAGACCACCAGCTCGTGAGCAGAACCAACCAAAGGACAAGAAGGAAGTCACTTGTTGGAAGTGTGGAAAGAAAGGTCACTATGCCAATGAGTGCCACACACAAAAGAGGGTGGCCATGCTCAACACTGGAGAAGAGGAAAGGCCTGTCATTGAGATTGAACCAGGCGTGTTTAGACTTTATGATCCAGAAGGAGAGATTGATTTTGAGGACAGTGATCCCCAAGAGTATCATATCGATGAACCAACCAATCCTGAAGTTGACAACAATGAAGAAGAGGATGTCAACCTGTTAGTGGCCATGAGAGTATTGAATGTTGACAAGGAACCAGAACGGACTCCTAATGAACAAAGGGAGAATCTTTTTCATTGTCGATGCACTATTTTAGGCAATAATGCCACTGTTATTGTTGATAATGGTAGCTGCACTAATGTGGTTAGTTTGTATACTGTTCGCAGATTGCAGTTACCAGTTGAAGAGCATTCCAAGCCTTACCTATTGCATTGGATGAACAACAGTGGAAAGACCAAAGTGACACAGCAAGCTTGGGTTCCCATCACCAAGGGCACCTATTCAGAAAAGGTTCTATGTGATGTAGTTCCAATGAATGCTTGTCACGTGCTGCTAGGAAGACCTTGGCTATTTGATAAGGACGCTACCTACAGAGGGAAGTCGAATGTGCTATACTTCAAGCATGGACAGAAGGATTACTTGTTTAAGCCATTACCAGTAAGGGCTGTAAGAGCAGACCAAGAGAAGTTAAGGGAAAAGACTGCTAAGGAAGAGGCACTTTTCAAGGCAAAGTCTAAAGGAAAAGCCAAAGAAGGGCAATCAAGTGAAGATTCATGCAACTTGGATCAATGTCTTATATTGACCAAGTCTGAGTTCAAGCAAGCTGCACTAGAACCCGAGTTTTCATGTCACTGTTTCCTTGCTTTAATTAAACCATATGATTCTGTTAATAGAACTTTATATGCTACACCTGATTTGCCTATGGAATTTTCTAGGATGCTTGATAGGAACAAAGATGTGTTTCCAGAAGATATACCTGCTGGTTTACCACCACTTAGAGGAGTTGAGCATCGAATTGACTTCATGCCAGGAGCCTCAATACCTAACAGACCCGCCTACAGAATGAACCCTGAGGAGACAAAGGAGGTTCAAAGACAAGTACAAGCCTTGTTAGATAAAGGCTGGGTTCGAGAGAGCCTCTCACCATGTGCAGTTCCAGTCCTCCTAGTTCCTAAGAAGAATGGCGAATGGCGGATGTGTGTGGACTGTCGTGCAGTCAATGCCATTACTGTGAAATACCGCCATCCTATACCGAGGCTGGATGACATGTTAGATGAGTTGGGTGGTACAAACATATTCACAAAGATCGACTTGAAAAGTGGCTACCATCAGATCCGGATGCAACCCGGGGATGAGTGGAAGACTGCTTTCAAGACCAAATTCGGTCTATATGAGTGGCTCGTCATGCCATTTGGGCTTACCAATGCACCTTCTACTTTTATGCGCTTAATGAATGAAACACTTAGACAGTTTATTGGGAAATTCGTAGTAGTCTATTTTGATGACATTTTTATTTATAGTTGCACTAATGATGATCATGTTTCCCATGTTCAACAGGTTTTGAACCAACTAAGGAAGGTACAGCTATATGCCAACTTCGAGAAGTGTGTTTTCTGTGTACCAGAGGTCACATTCCTTGGATTCGTAGTTGGAAAAGATGGGTTAAAGGTGGACGAATCAAAGATAAAAGCTATTTCAGAATGGAAGCCGCCAACCAATGTGCATGAGGTTCGTAGTTTTCTCGGATTGAGTGGTTTCTTCAGAAGGTTCATTCCACAGTTTAGTGTTATAGCAGCCCCAATTACTTCATTGCTTAAGAGAGAAAATCCATTTAAGTGGGGAGCAACACAACAAAAGGCATTTGATGAACTCAAGGACAAGCTCACTCATGCCCCTGTCTTAGCATTACCAGACTTTGAGCTACCATTCGAGATTCAAAGTGATGCTTCAGGAACTGGTATGGGCGCTGTTCTATTACAGGAAGGTCGTCCAATAGCATACTATAGCGAGAAGTTCAGTGGAGCACAACTGAATTACTCCACTTATGACAAGGAATTATATGCTATTGTGCAAGCTCTAAGAACATGGCAGCATTACTTGAGAGGCAGAGAGTTCATCATTCACACCGATCATGAGACCTTGAAGCACATCAAGATACAAGGGCAGCTGAGTAAGAGACATGCTAGATGGAGCACTTTTATCGAGTCATTTCCATATGTGATTCGGTACAAGAAAGGCAAAGACAATGTGGTTGCTGATGCACTCTCAAGAAGACTGACATTGGTTTCATTTGCAACCACCAAACTGATTGGGTTTGAGCATGTTAAAGACCAGTATGCTACTGATGATGACTTTGGAGAGGTCTATAAGAAAACTGAGCAGAGGAGCTTCGAGAAGTTTTCACAACTGAATGGATTCCTTTATTTCGAGAACAGGTTGTGCATACCAAAAGGATCCATTAGAGAATTCCTGATTCAAGAGGCACATGCAGGTGACCTCATGGGACACTTTGGCAAAGATGCAACATTGGGAGTACTTTCTGAGCGATTCTACTGGCCGGGTATGAAGAAGCAAGTGATCGACTACATTGCTAAGTGCCTCGTCTGTCTAAAGGCAAAGTCCACAGTGAAGCCACATGGCTTATATCAAGCACTACCGGTGCCAAAAGGACCTTGGATCGACATTTCAATGGATTTTGTACTTGGACTACCACGGACTCCAAGAGCCAAAGTGCAGTGAAAATCCGGATCGATGAACCCGACAATCCGGACCCTAATTTATTTGGGCTCGAATTTATTAAATTGAGGAATGCAAATATTGGCCCAAGCCAATCAAAAGCCCAACAAGGGGAAAGTGGAATTAAACTAGGCCCAGCTCCGCGACCCGCATGTCCGTCATGCGTTATGAATCTGGAATCAGCAAGGACTAACGCGCGTCGATCTTGCGTTAAGGAGCTCCACTCACCAAGGGACAACGCAGCATCATCATGCGTTAGGGATCTTCTTCCCAAACTCTCTCGTCCGACGACTTGCTCCACCTTTCCCGATTCGGTTCTCAATCTCCGGCGTCCACTCCCTGCTCCGGCGGAGGCCACCATCGCCGCCTCCTTTCCGGCCACCGCCTCCTCAAGCTCCGCCCAGCGACGGCCGACCACAGCCCCTCGATTCCGGCCACCTCCATCCCGCCATTCCGAAGCTCCCCTCGCGGCCAACCATACAGTCCGCGAGCCCCGACCAAGCTTCAGCCTACATCTCCGACCTCCGAAGTCGCCTCGGATAAGCCACCATCATCCATCGGACCTCCGGGCATCAAACCCATACGCAGCCGCTATCTCCATTTCCGTTCACCTTCTCCGGCCACGTTCAAGACGGAAGTCCTCCACCTCCATGGCCGTCGATCACCTCTTAATCACCATGGCCTCCGGCTCATCTTCTTCAAAGCTCCGGATATCATTCCGTTGTCCAATCTTCACTTCCGGCGAAACCCCGAAAAGCGAAGCTTTGTCGAAGAACAAAACCCCGACGTCGCCGCAACTCCGATCATCATTCTCCTTCACGCCGGCAGCCTCGCGGCCTCCCTTATCACCATCCAGCTTCTCACTTCTGTCCATCGGCCAAGCTTCCTGCCATCTCCACATCCCCACCGCTGCCATACCTTCCATCTCCGGCAACCAAGCCCTCAAGGTTGAAGAAGAGGCCCATGTCGCGGTCCTCCCTATCCTGTCGCGGAATGGCCCTTGGCGCCAGAGGCAGCTGTGGCGCGAGCGGTTGTGTCGCGAAGGCTTGTTACGCGACAAGAGTCCGCAATGCCATTTTCTAATTGCCAATTTCTAGTTCGGAGGTCCCGGGTGTTGTGGTCCCGCCAGCCTACCAATCTTTAATTTCCTCTTACGGGACCTGAGCTCCCGTCCCTTTCTACGCGTAGCCCCGAAATACATTTTCACTTGTTTAATCTAGTTAGGCTTGTTTAATTATTGTAATGGGTTGATTAAAGCCCCTAATTATTTGTTTAGTTTTGCTAATTATGTAATTAGGGTTTTGCCTATATATATGGGCTCCCCTACACTTTGTTTCCCATCTTTTGGCATTATGAAATATTTGGTTTGCTTTAAAGCACCATTTTTCTCTCCAAAGATCATATAGAGTTTGTGGGAACCGAAAACCCTCAATCGAGCCCACGGCTCAAAACAATATCGTGATCTAGACTCGGGCTAGAATCACACGATTCGGATTCTTGAAGCAAATCCGAAGATCGATTATATCCATTGTTGGAGGATTTGAAGGGGACGGTGTTGTTTAGCATCATTGTCTTGATATTTTCTTCATCCTTTGGATAGCTTCCTTATCCCATTTTATTTTCCCTTGTTCTTATTTTACAAGTCGATACCAACTTAGATCCATCGGGTTGATTCATGTCATTTTTGGTATCAGAGCCTAAGGTTGGTTCACTTGTTATCCAAAATCAAAAATCCAAATCTCATATTCTAAAAACCCTAAAAAGAGTCCACTGTTTACTGTTCATGTCCAGGTCGTTTTTCTATGTTAAAAATTTTGGGAATCTGATTTCATATTTGGATTCCTTGGATTGTTTACATAGAGATTCATATAAAGTTTGAAAAATTTGGCCAAGGGAATCATTTTCTATGAATTTTTGAAGATCTTGGCCCTATTTTCTCAAACTCTTGTTCTTCATCTTGTTCTTGCTTTGTTCATCCACTTCACACACCACCACTCCCCATTTGGAACCACCGTTCCATTTGGCAACTATAATCATCCATTTCCTAGGGGTTATAATGCCCAAATTTTTCCAAATCTCCATCCTTCACCAAAAATCCATTCAAAACCCCTAAAAACAAACTTTCTGTCCACTGTCCAGAATTTCTGGTCTCTGCTCGTTCAGATTTTGGAAAAACAGATTGCATATTTGGATTCCTCATGTTGTGTAGATGAATTTACATATGTGGTTTGTTCAAATCGGACACCGGATGTGAAAGTTATGGCCATTTGAATTTTCTTGGTGTTCATGTGTTGTTCTTGTTTGTTCTTGTTGATTTTGCTGATTTCTCTCACTGTTTGGGTTGCAATTGCATTGATTATTGTTTACAAGCTTATTTGGTTCATTTGCAACCTTAATCCGAAAGAGTGGAGTGATTTATGAGTGTGGGTTGATATTTGGGTTAGGGTTTGTTCATAGCATGCTTGAATGTTCTTGAAGAACTTGAAGAACATCATAAGAGCTTCAAGTGTGTTCTTGGCAAACTACTTTTTGATCCTAAAGGGGACCTCCAAGGGTGTTAAAGGGAATTTGCATGAGACAATCTGTAAAGTTGGACAAGGGCGTGTACTAAGAGACATTGGCATTTAATTCCCCAAAACCTTTCCCATTTCGGTATATGGCCAAAAGGAGACAGAAAGAGTCCGAACCGTTGCCTGCATGAAATTGGGACTTGATTTGTTTTCATGCTACTCGGTTTCAACGGGGAGGAGTTTTGAATTTGGCATGCTTCAAAGCATTAAATGCTAGGGGTCCCACGACCATTTTGACAAAGGAGCTTAAACGCACTTGACGGAGGTTGCACTGTTAGACAAAATTCAACGACTTGCCGCCACGTGTCACCGAATTGAGAACCTCGTTCATTCAATCACCCAATCGTGAACAATACCCGAACTTGGAGGTCTTTCAACAAGCCAAGTCAAGCTTTTTAACAATTGGGTTTCTTGAGTAGGATTTAATTTGGGAATATTAAAAATTGGTTTAATTAAATTGGGCAATTATTTTAATTGACCAATTGAGTTAAATTAATTTGAGGATTGTGTGTGTGAGGCATATATTTTTGATTCCGAGTGTTTTATTTTGTGAGGTTTATCTTTACACTTTAAAATTGTGAGGAATCGGATTAATTGCTTGCAAGCTGAATAATATTGCTAACTAAAAATTGTGCATTGCAATCACACACAGATTCTGTGCTTTTATTTGATTGAGTCGAGCAATTACATTTTGTTTCGTGTATTGCGCGTCCCATTAAATCAGTCCTCACTCTTTCTCACTTAAACCTAGTTTGTGGTCATCTTGGTTTGCATTCTAGTACAGGTTGTGAATTTTTCCTAGCATTGCAACATCGGGTTGTGATCACATTGAGTGTATTCCGAGTGACCCAGGACAAAAATTTTTCTAACCTCTCATATATATCCAGTTTATATTTTTCTGAGATGTCAGGTACATCTGACTCCGCCATTATAGAGCTATTGAAGAACATGAATGCATATGTTGAGGAAATGAGGCGAGAGATTAACTACAAATTGGATAACTTAATCAACAGTGCTGGTCGTTCACAAATTAAATCTGATGATCAGAAGGGAGAATTTTCAGGAAAAAGCTCGTGCACTACATCTTCTGGTGATGTCAACACCTCACATGTTGACGCTGTGCAGAATTCTATTCAGTTACCAAGGGCAAGATCTCATCATTTTTCTACTTTGGAAATAGCCCCGAGATCAGAGGTGAATGAGCAAAAGTTGAGTTTGTCAGACAGCTGCATCAGTCCTGAACTAAATTCTGAATTTCATGATCCATTTTGGGAATATGCTCAGAATCTGAGACCGAGTCAGTATCATAAGCGTTTACTTGAGAAATTGATTCTACCGGATAGAATGGATACTGATCATGGTCAATTTAAGTATGTTGGGAAGATTCCTTTCAGTCACATGCGTTATTTGATCTCAACTTTGGGAGTGAAAGGAATCAGGGTGCAGCTGAGAGCTTGTCATTTTTCGGTGTCAAGACAGAGATCCTTCTATGGGCAATATGAGGGATCTCCGATCAAGTCAGACGGATTTTCAAAAGCCAAGAGAGAAAAAGATCAACCAGCTTTGGAGTCCAAAGCTTCTCAAGGGGGAGGGAATGCAGTGAAAATCCGGATCGATGAACCCGACAATCCGGACCCTAATTTATTTGGGCTCGAATTTATTAAATTGAGGAATGCAAATATTGGCCCAAGCCAATCAAAAGCCCAACAAGGGGAAAGTGGAATTAAACTAGGCCCAGCTCCGCGACCCGCATGTCCGTCATGCGTTATGAATCTGGAATCAGCAAGGACTAACGCGCGTCGATCTTGCGTTAAGGAGCTCCACTCACCAAGGGACAACGCAGCATCATCATGCGTTAGGGATCTTCTTCCCAAACTCTCTCGTCCGACGACTTGCTCCACCTTTCCCGATTCGGTTCTCAATCTCCGGCGTCCACTCCCTGCTCCGGCGGAGGCCACCATCGCCGCCTCCTTTCCGGCCACCGCCTCCTCAAGCTCCGCCCAGCGACGGCCGACCACAGCCCCTCGATTCCGGCCACCTCCATCCCGCCATTCCGAAGCTCCCCTCGCGGCCAACCATACAGTCCGCGAGCCCCGACCAAGCTTCAGCCTACATCTCCGACCTCCGAAGTCGCCTCGGATAAGCCACCATCATCCATCGGACCTCCGGGCATCAAACCCATACGCAGCCGCTATCTCCATTTCCGTTCACCTTCTCCGGCCACGTTCAAGACGGAAGTCCTCCACCTCCATGGCCGTCGATCACCTCTTAATCACCATGGCCTCCGGCTCATCTTCTTCAAAGCTCCGGATATCATTCCGTTGTCCAATCTTCACTTCCGGCGAAACCCCGAAAAGCGAAGCTTTGTCGAAGAACAAAACCCCGACGTCGCCGCAACTCCGATCATCATTCTCCTTCACGCCGGCAGCCTCGCGGCCTCCCTTATCACCATCCAGCTTCTCACTTCTGTCCATCGGCCAAGCTTCCTGCCATCTCCACATCCCCACCGCTGCCATACCTTCCATCTCCGGCAACCAAGCCCTCAAGGTTGAAGAAGAGGCCCATGTCGCGGTCCTCCCTATCCTGTCGCGGAATGGCCCTTGGCGCCAGAGGCAGCTGTGGCGCGAGCGGTTGTGTCGCGAAGGCTTGTTACGCGACAAGAGTCCGCAATGCCATTTTCTAATTGCCAATTTCTAGTTCGGAGGTCCCGGGTGTTGTGGTCCCGCCAGCCTACCAATCTTTAATTTCCTCTTACGGGACCTGAGCTCCCGTCCCTTTCTACGCGTAGCCCGAAATACATTTTCACTTGTTTAATCTAGTTAGGCTTGTTTAATTATTGTAATGGGTTGATTAAAGCCCCTAATTATTTGTTTAGTTTTGCTAATTATGTAATTAGGGTTTTGCCTATATATATGGGCTCCCCTACACTTTGTTTCCCATCTTTTGGCATTATGAAATATTTGGTTTGCTTTAAAGCACCATTTTTCTCTCCAAAGATCATATAGAGTTTGTGGGAACCGAAAACCCTCAATCGAGCCCACGGCTCAAAACAATATCGTGATCTAGACTCGGGCTAGAATCACACGATTCGGATTCTTGAAGCAAATCCGAAGATCGATTATATCCATTGTTGGAGGATTTGGAGGGGACGGTGTTGTTTAGCATCATTGTCTTGATATTTTCTTCATCCTTTGGATAGCTTCCTTATCCCATTTTATTTTCCCTTGTTCTTATTTTACAAGTCGATACCAACTTAGATCCATCGGGTTGATTCATGTCACAAAGACTCTATCTTTGTGGTAGTGGACCGATTCTCTAAGATGGCACACTTCATTCCATGTGCGAAGACCAATGATGCTAGGCACATTGCCAAGCTATTCTTTAAGGAAGTGGTAGTCTTCATGGAATACCTAAGACCATAGTTTCTGATCGGGATGCTAAGTTTGTGAGCTATTTCTGGAAAGGCTTGTGGAGAGAAATTGGCACTCAACTCCTGTTTTCAACTTCTTACCACCCTCAAACAGATGGTCAAACAGAGGCGGTAAATCGGGTATTAGGTAATCTTTTAAGAATTATCACTGCCTCAAGTTCAAAGAGCTGGGATGAATGTTTACCCCATATTGAATTTGCTTATAATCGCCACATTCATCGTGCCACCCACATGTCTCCCTTTGAAATTGTGTATGGCTTTAACCCCCTAACCCCACTTGATTTGTTGCCACTACCTTGTAGTGAGCATTTAAACACTAATGGCAGGGACAGGGCGGACGCGATCAAGGCCTTACACAAGGATGTGAGAGACAGCCTACTGAAAGCAACCGAACACTATGCTAGATATGCCAACAGAGGTCGGAAGAAGCTGACCTTGAAGCCCGGAGATTGGGTTTGGGTACATATGCGTAAGGAAAGATTTCCCGCACAAAGGCATGGGAAGTTGGCACCTCGCGGGACAGGACCTTACAAAGTTTTGGAGAAGATTAATGATAATGCTTATCGGATTGAGCTACCTGATACATACAATATTAATCCAACCTTTAACATTGCAGATCTTTCTCTTTATGAACGGGACGAGGAGCTGGAATCTGATCGGTTGATGGATCAACCTCCCCAAGGGGGTGGGGATGGCGTAGCCGGAAGAACCACCGGACTGATGATTCCCACATTCCCGGAAGGACCCGTGTCCAAGCAGCGGATCAAGAAATTCACAGATGCAATCTCCAAGTATTTCTGTGAAGAAGCTGATGAAAGGGAGCTGGAGAAGACAAAGGGAAGCAGAGCGGGACTGAAGCTGCTACTTGAATTCCAACCGGAAGAAAGCCCGGGAACCATCCCCATGGCCCCGACAAGTTCGAGTTGAGTTCTGAGCTAAGGGAAGACCTCCGGATGCACAAGGAAGCAAATCAGCATAAGGAGGAAGAAAACGGATAAAGAGACCAAAAATTCCAGACTTAGCCAAAATTTTGAGGAGGAGCCTCGCACTAACCTTGTCCAAGACTTCTCACGCTTTGTCCAAGACTTTGCTCGCTTTGTCCAGGACTTCGCTCACTTTGTCCGGAAGTTCGCTCGCTTTGTCCGAACCTTTCCTCGCGATGTACTGAACCTTCCTCGCGATGTACTGAACCTTGCTCGCGATGTACTGAACCTTGCTCGCGATGTACTGAACTTTGCTCACGCTATACTGAACTTCGCCCTCGCTATACTGAATTCATCCCACAATGATTTTGGGCATTCTCTTGGGTTTTCGGCTTGCCTCGCTTTGTGCTCTCGCGGCGTCCCTCCGTTTCGTCAAAATAATGTCGCGAGGCTATTTCTCCATTTTTCTCATTTCCGTAATTTAGCTTTTAGCTTGTTGGGCTCTATCCTTTATGGGATTAATTAAGCCCATTAGCCTTGTTATTTTCTTAATCAGTTGGTTAGGCCCATAAGGGTTGTTTGCTTTCCTAGTCTTGTTTATTTTCCTTTTTGGGTTGTTTAAACCTTTGTAAAGTTGGTGGGCCTATATATAGTCCCTCCAACCCTAGTTGTAATTACTTTGCATTTGAATGAAAATCATATTTCTTGAATACAAAGTCACCTTGAGAGCTCCTTTCAAAGTGCTCTCAAACTTCTTGTGAAAACTTCCTTTGGAACTTCACACCATTGAATCGGGAAGCTAGTTTCAATGGAATTAATGGATGATGCAATCGAAGGAGACCACTTGTCTTGATTTAGTTCAAGTCCCTTGGTAAGTTTGGTTCAACTTCATCCATAGGCTTCACTATCTTCATATTTGTTCTTCTTTTCGTTCTTCTTCTTTCCCCCCCGAATCCGGATATTGTCTTCAACAAGTATCGGTCTACGGCAAAAGCCCGGGAACCATCCCCATGGCCCCGGCAAGTTCGAGTTGAGTTCTGAGCTAAGGGAAGACCTCCGGATGCACAAGGAAGCAAATCAGCATAAGGAGGAAGAAAACGGATAAAGAGACCAAAAATTCCAGACTTAGCCAAAATTTTGAGGAGGAGCCTCGCACTAACCTTGTCCAAGACTTCTCACGCTTTGTCCAAGACTTTGCTTGCTTTGTCCAGGACTTCGCTCAATCTGTCCGGAAGTTCGCTCGCTTTGTCCAGGACTTCGCTCGCTTTGTCCGAACCTTTCCTCGCGATGTACTGAACTTTGCTCGCGATGTACTGAACTTTGCTCGCGATGTACTGAACTTTGCTCGCGCTATACTGAACTTCGCCCTCGCTATACTGAATTCATCCCACAATGATTTTGGGCTTTCTTTTGGGTTTTCGGCTTGCCTCGCTTTGTGCTCACGCGGCGTTCCTCCGTTCCGTCAAAATAACGTCGCGAGGCTACTTCCCCATTTTTCTCATTTCCGTAATTTAGCTTATTAGCTTGTTGGGCTCTATCCTTTATGGGATTAATTAAGCCCATTAACTTTGTTTATATTCTTAGTTAGTTTGGTTAGGCCCATTAGGGTTGTTTACTTTCCTAGCCTTGTTTATTTTCTTTATTGGGTTGTTTAAACCTTTGTAAAGTTGGTGGGCCTATATATAGTCCCTCCAACCCTAGTTGTAATCACTTTGCATTTGAATGAAAATCATATTTCTTGAATACAAAGTCACCTTGAGAGCTCCTTTCAAAGTGCTCTCAAACTTCTTGTGAAATCTACCTTTGGAACTTCACACCATTGAATCGGGAAGCTAGTTTCAATGGAATTAATGGATGATGCAATCGAAGGAGACCACTTGTCTTGATTTAGTTCAAGTCCCTTGGTAAGTTTGGTTCAACTTCATCCATAGGCTTCACTATCTTCATATTTGTTCTTCTTTTCGTTCTTCTTCTCTCTCCTCCGAATCCGGATATTGTCTTCAACAAGTATCGGTCTACGGCATAAAATATTATTTGGTATCAGAGCCAAACTTGTTGATTCAATAGGATTCATTTTCATCCATCCTTATTCGAAAAATACCAAAAAAAAATACATTTTCGGAGTTACTGTAGCATTGGGTTTCGTGCCTGAAACGTTGAAATTTTCACGATCAGGTTACATATTCGAATTCCTTGAGTCGAGCCCATCGATTTGCATATGTGGATTGTCAAATTTGGCCAAGAAACGATTGAGATATGATTATTTGAAGTTTTGAGTGTTCTTGAGCCAAAACTCATATTTCTAGCACTTTTGCTCTTTGATCTTCATATTTTCTTGTTATTGAGTTGGTTTTCACTTAATTGACCCTCATTGTGTAGATTTGCATCATTACTCATTGCATTTTGGTCATGGTTTACAAGATTGGTTGAACTAGTGCCTTGTTTGCTTTCGATTTAGTCAATCTGAAACTTCTTGGTTGGGGGAGACCTTTCTAAATCTGACCTGCTATATTGGGGTGAGTGTTTTCTACCATTTTTGGGTGTTATCTTTCATTTGGAACTGGTTTGGGGTCGATCGGAGTTCATTTGAGTACCGAAAAGTTGAAAATAAAAATACTGCCATAGTGAGTCCGCAAGTGACCTGTGTTTGAGCCTTCATTTGAATTTGAAGATCTTCATAATTTCTGGGGATTCTTATATGAACAGAAAGATCTTCGAGTTAGCTTTCATTTGGCTTTTGAAACAATCCGTTTGGATAAGAATTGAGGGTGTTATGGCCATTTTGGTGGGAAGTGTCCAAAACTGAGCGGGGACCATAAACCAAGCGCGTGAGAGCGCGTGAAGGCGCGTATAACCGTCATTCTTGCGCCCAAAGTTTCCTATTTCGATAAGGCTTACATCTATTAATCCCCTCCCACGCTTTGTTATCATTTGATGAGCAGAAACGCCTCAATTCTGGACACAGCGTGAATTAAAATTCTGCTGCCAATCCAGATTTGAGTAAAAATTATATTTCCCTTGATTTGGGGTACCTCCATCACCATACTCCCCATATACACCTCATACACTATTCCCAAACATACCATACCATATCCGAGTGAGTTACAATAAGGTGAATATTGGACTGACACAATTGTGAAACCTAGCCCTTGAAGCCACTTGAGTATTTTACAATAAAGTGGATATTGGACTGGCACCTTTGTGAAACCAAGCCCTTGAAGTCACTTGAGTAACGATACTATTACCTCTTGAGTGGAATCTTTTGGTGAGCTCTCTCTTCATATTTTGGTGAGGATTTTTCCATTCTTTCGAACTTGATCAAGAGTAAGTAATTGACTTAAATTGATTGCATCTTGCACTAAACTATTTTGCAAACCTATATCATTTTGCATTGCATATCACACACAAGTCATTGTTTCTTTGATTGAGTCGAACATCTCACCTTGCATTCGTGATTTGTGCGTACATCACTTCCACTCCTTGCATCTGAAGTTACTACTGTTGAGCAAGCTTGTACTGATTTTGGTGTTGGAACCAAGGGTAAGTGACGTGGTAGTCAGATCCGACCCGACCCATTTTTCCTACAATTGGGGAAAGCCCATACATGCTATGCATGGGCCCTCCAATGTTATCCGAGAATGAAGAAAGTACAGCCGCCGCCGCCGCCACCGGAAGAGTTGTCGGAGACTGATCGGAGAAGCCGCTGGGAGCATCACCGGAAGTTGATCGGAGCTCGCCGGAGTTTGGCCGGAATCTGGCCTGAAAAGTCGCCGGCGCCGCCGTCGACCACCAGTCGGAGAATGGTCACTGGCCGGAAGTGGATAGACTGTTATTTTGTTTAATTTAGTTTATTTCAGCTTTCAACAAGGCATGTAATAATTTGAACAACTACTGTGGGGTCCGCTCTAGACTTGTTGGATTTTCAGCACCTTTGTCGCGGAACCACCTTGGTCGCGGAACCCACCTTGGTCGCGGAACGCACCTTTGTCGCGGAACCACCTTGGTCGCGGAACCACCTTGGTCGCGGAACGCACCTTTGTCGCGGAACCACCTTGGTCGCGGAACCACCTTGGTCGCGGAACGCACCTTTGTCGCGGAACCACCTTGGTCGCGGAACCCACCTTGGTCGCGGAACGCACCTTTGTCGCGGAACCACCTTGGTCGCGGAAGCCACCTTTGTCGCGGAACCCACCTCTGTCGCGGAGTCATGCTTAGCGACACAGCCGCGCTTAGCGACACGGATCCTGTTCCGCGACACAATCTGTCCAGCATGCCATTTTTAGGGTTTTGCTTATTTTTCCATGTAGTTTTCCCTTTTCCTAGTTTACCCTTATGTAGTGTTAGGGTTTATGTGACCTTAGGGTTTTGGCTACTATATATATAGTGCCTCCCCTTCACTTTGAAAGGAGACTTTGATTATTGAATGAAATATTAAGCTTTGAGCTTTCTCTTGGTGTGATACCAAACTAGTTGTTGGAGTGATTCCACAACATCCTCTTGAGTGATTCTTGAGGGGGATATTTTGTGTGACTCAAAATCTCCAAAACCGTGAGTTGAGTGATTCTTCTCACATGTTCTTGGTGTGAAGCCTTGGACAACAATCATCAATTTGAGATTGAAGCTCTCAAGTTGTGTAACCAAAATCTAGATTTGAGGACTTGGTGTGACTCCAAGTTTAGCTTATCTTTGATTTTGGTAAAGCTTCCCTATCCTTTTATTTTCTTGTTTTAATCCCCATTTGACACCACGTGTCATTTGGCAACCTAAAATATCAATATATCTAAACGAAACCATGCCCGTTTTTCTTCAAGTAATTACATAACTTTGATCCTTGGGTTTTGGAGAGAGATTCATGTCATTTGGTATCAGAGCTACAAGTTAGCATTACTTGTTCATCCATCAAAACCTAAAAATCGAAAATCTCACCAAAAAATAGTGGACAGCCTACTGTTTGGACTTTCTGGAATTTTTCCGTCGGGATTTTGGACGATCTGATTGCATATTCTTGTTCATTGGTCTGTTTACCTAAAGATTGATATAAAGAACTGACATGGATGTCCGGACCGACCCGACTGACGGACGGCCCGATCCGGATATTTGGAGCAGACAGATAAATATTTGGAACAGACAGAAAAATATCTGGAGTTATCTGGAAGAAAATTCAAGTGGGCTTGAATTAAATAACTTGATGATCTCAAGTGGCAATGGGCCAAGCTTATTCAATTGGATGAAGAAAAGAAAAAGCCCAACACAATGGCCCAACATAAGAAGTGACCAGCCCACCACCTGCCAAGCCCATTTATCCTATACTACAGCATCCGGCCCAATTCTCTATTGCCAGCCCAAAACCCCTCAAGCCCCCAATACCATTTTTCAGTCGGGCCTTATATCTCCAACCCAAATTTCGGCCCACCAGCCCAACAGACCTCCATCGTCTCCCTCCACCATTCGTCCCCTCCGGCCAGTACCATCCATCTCCGTTCCTCCGCTCCGATCGTCTTCCCGGCGGGTACCTCGAGCGCCGGCAACCAACTCCAGCCTGGTCCGCTGCCATGGCCGACTCCCTCTACGTCCGATAAAGCCTCCTTCCCCGATGAGTATCTCCAGACGCTGCCCTCCAAGACTCCGGCCATCATCATCAACACCAAACAGCAACTCCGGCAACTATCACCATTACCGGCTGCCCTCTCTGCTGCCCTCGTCTCCGTCCAGCCGTGGCATCGTCACCTTCTCCAGCGGCTACCTCCATCAGTCCATAGCTCCGGCGGGTCCTTCTCCACCTCCGGCGGTTGCTTTTCACCGACGGGAAAGCCCTAGAATTATTGCCATCCACCTCCGGCCACCATCCCGCATCTCCGATATCACCACTGCCACTACCATCATCATCGTTCTTCCTCCGGCGAGCCCCGAAAAGCGTAACTATGGCAAAGAAGAAAACCCCGAAAGCCGCAACGGTTTTGTTTCCGGCCACTTCAGGCGCCTTCCGGCCATCTTCTCAAGACCAGCGGCCATCCATCACCTTCCCCGACTCCGGCAATGGCCCTCTCCATCATCACAGCCGCTCCACCTCCACCTTCGTCAACTCCGGTCACCTTCGGACAACTCCCAACTCCATCTCCGATCTCCGGTCATCCTATTCACCATCCCGGAAAGTCCAGTAGCAAGCCGTCCCTTGAAGCTTCCTGTCGCGATATGTCTTCATCTTGTCGCGAGCCTTGAGTTGCTTCGCGACATGCGGCCCTCTCTCGACAGGATTCTCAAAATTCAACACTTGTTTAATTGTTTAGACTTGTTTAATTAGTTGTAATGGGTTGATTAAAGCCCCTAATTGATTAGTTAGCTTAGTTAATCCTTGTATTAGGGTTTGCCTATATATATATGGCTTCCCCCAACTTCTTTCTCACCTTTTGAAATATTATTGAACATTTTGCTTGAAAGCATTTTATCAATTATTCTTGAGGTCATTTGAGAGTTTGTGGGAACCGAAAACCCTCACCTATCTTCATCTATTCGATTTCTTTGCTTCGATCCATGGCATCAATTATTTGGTATCAAAGCCTAGCAAAGAATCAATAGATCTATCCTTCCAAAAATCCATAAAAATTCAAAAAACCCCCAAAAATCGTATTCTGCCCACTAAGCCATTTTGCTCTGTTACGAATTTTGCAATTCTGAGTTCATATTTGGTTTCATTGGGTTGTTTACACTCAAAAAAAGGTAAAGTTTGAAAAATTTGGCCAAGGGAATCATTTTCTATGAATTTTTGAAGATCTTGGCCATATTTTCTCAAAACTTTTGTTCTTCACCTTGTTCATCTCATTGTTCATCCACTTCACACACCACCACTCCCCATTTGGAACCACGTTCCATTTGGCAACTCCCCAATCATCCATTCCTAGGGGTTATAATGCCCAAATTTTTCCAAATCTTCATCCTCCATCAAAAACTCCTCCAAAAACCCTAAAAACCTACATTCTGTCCACTTTTCTTATTTTCTGGTTTTGGCTCTTTGAGATTTTGGGAAATCTGATTCAATATCTTTAATCCTCATCTCAAGAGCTTTCCATTGGTGTATGATTCATTCTAATCGGAGTTCATATGCCCAAGTTATGTTCATTTGAAGATTCATGAATGTTCTTCATGTTCTTCAACCAAAAACCCAAAAATCTTCATATTTTGCTTTTTGATTCCTTGATTTTGTGTTTATGAACTTTTTTCCACTCATATAAAACTCATTGCGTGGGTATTGCATCATTTCCTAAGCATTTTGAGCATTGGTTGCAAGATTGATGTTAAGGGTTGCTTAGTTTGCTTTCATTTTTCATATCCTGCACTTGTTGGTTGAGTTTCACTTGGGGGAATCAGGTCTGGTATCTTTTCAAGGGGTTATTTTACATATTTTGGGTGTTAGGAATCGATTGGGACTGGTTTCAAGAGTTTTGGAGTTCATTTGGTCGCCCAAACATCGAAAACAAAAATATTGCCAGTGTGAGTCCGAACCTGTCCAAACTTTGAAGGTGTATGAACATATGAAGATCATCGAATTTCTTGATGAATCTTCAACCATTTGAAAGCCCTTTGAGTGCTGAATCCATAGAAATTTGAATCACCCATTTTGGACTTGTTTTGAGGTCACTATCACACTTTTGGCAAAAGGTGTACTTTTCTGGCGACACCAAAAGTATAGGGCGAGTGTGGGCGCGTGTGAGCGACAAAAGGACTGATTCTTTTTGTATTGTGTTCCTAATAAGCCAAAGTTTGTTAAGGAATTGGTCCCATAGGTTTTGGGTATCATTTGGGCACGCTACAACTTCAGTTAACACACTGTCCAAGCAAATACAAGCTGCCAGCATCTACCTTTATGGGAATTTGAGTGTTTGGTTTGTCTTGAGTGCAAAAGTGAGCCACCCACAAATATTTGGGACTATTTCTTGAGTGTTTACAATAAAGTGAATATTGGACTGGCACAATTGTGAAACCTAGCCCTTGAAGCCACTTGAGTAATTTTTACAATAAAGTGGATATTGGACTGGCACGGTTGTGAAACCTAGCCCGAGAAGTCACTTGAGTAATCGGGTATTTTCTTGAGTGATTTTTACTTGTGAGATTTCATTTTCCACTTATATATTGTGAGCTTAATCGATTAAAGGGAATTGAAACGTGATAAGCAAGTGTCCCTATCGAAATTGCAACCGATTATCATTTTGCATTGCATATCACACACAAGTATTTCTTTTCTTTGATTGAGTCGAACTTTGCATTTTGTTTCGTGCATTGTGCGTCACATATTTAATCCGATCTTCCTACTCGACTCTTTGAATGAGCCTCAAGAATTGATTTGTGATCGAACTCAAGTCTTCAAACACTTTGAGTTTGAGAGTAAGAGAGGAAACAAAGAAAAGAGAGGAGATCACCAAAAAAAAATATTTTATTCCTTTATTTTCTAACTTTTTATATATATACGTAGTTTTTCTTTCTGATATGGCAGGAAATTCTGACACCGCCATGATGGACTTACTGAGGAGTCTCAATGCGAACATGATTGATTTGAAGCAGGATTTCAATTCTAAGTTTAACCATTTAGATCAGAAAATTGAAATTCTTACTGAAAGGGTCAACCATTTGGATGAGAAATTTGATGGATTAACTGAGAAGGATAAAGTGCAAGGACACAGAGCTAAAATTTTACCTGCGAAGCTTGATGGTGAATTTGAGGAAGACTCATGCAACACCTCTTCCTCCACTGACGAGCCTTCTGTGGTACAGGTTAAGTTTGTCCATAACTCCTTAAAGCTCCCAAGGGTACATTCTTTCCATTTTTCTACCTTGATTATACCCGATGAATTTCCCATCCATGAGCAACATAGTTCAGATGAAAACCGCATAATTTCTGAATCATATTCTGAATATGTTGATCCATTTTGGGAACATGCTGAAAGTTCAAAGCCTAATCAGTATCGTTTGCATTTATTAGAAAAATTAATTTTACCTGATAAAATGCATACTGATTATGGTAAATTTCATTACACTGGTAGAATCCCATTGAGTCATATGCGCTATTTGATATTTTATTTGGGACTGAAAGGATTTAGGGTGCATCTGCGAGCTCATCATTTTCCACCATCAAAATGGCGATCCTTCCGTGGCCTTGAACGAGCGTCAATTAATTGTGCTGATCTGTGCAAAGCCAAGCAATTGGAATTTACTCCAGGTGATTGTGTTCCAATACTTGAAAAATTGAAATCTGATTTTTGTGGAACAATGACTGCTGCATCTGATAGAAATAATTATTTTTGCAGGAAATTCAGTTCTGGATGTCTGGATTACTTGTTTGAACCTACTGCGGTACTTTCCCAATCAGCTTTGGAGACCAAAGCTTTTCAAGGGGGAGAGTATGACATGGATGTCCGGACCGACCCGACTGACGGACGGCCCGATCCGGATATTTGGAGCAGACAGATAAATATTTGGAACAGACAGAAAAATATCTGGAGTTATCTGGAAGAAAATTCAAGTGGGCTTGAATTAAATAACTTGATGATCTCAAGTGGCAATGGGCCAAGCTTATTCAATTGGATGAAGAAAAGAAAAAGCCCAACACAATGGCCCAACATAAGAAGTGACCAGCCCACCACCTGCCAAGCCCATTTATCCTATACTACAGCATCCGGCCCAATTCTCTATTGCCAGCCCAAAACCCCTCAAGCCCCCAATACCATTTTTCAGTCGGGCCTTATATCTCCAACCCAAATTTCGGCCCACCAGCCCAACAGACCTCCATCGTCTCCCTCCACCATTCGTCCCCTCCGGCCAGTACCATCCATCTCCGTTCCTCCGCTCCGATCGTCTTCCCGGCGGGTACCTCGAGTGCCGGCAACCAACTCCAGCCTGGTCCGCTGCCATGGCCGACTCCCTCTACGTCCGATAAAGCCTCCTTCCCCGATGAGTATCTCCAGACGCTGCCCTCCAAGACTCCGGCCATCATCATCAACACCAAACAGCAACTCCGGCAACTATCACCATTACCGGCTGCCCTCTCTGCTGCCCTCGTCTCCGTCCAGCCGTGGCATCGTCACCTTCTCCAGCGGCTACCTCCATCAGTCCATAGCTCCGGCGGGTCCTTCTCCACCTCCGGCGGTTGCTTTTCACCGACGGGAAAGCCCTAGAATTATTGCCATCCACCTCCGGCCACCATCCCGCATCTCCGATATCACCACTGCCACTACCATCATCATCGTTCTTCCTCCGGCGAGCCCCGAAAAGCGTAACTATGGCAAAGAAGAAAACCCCGAAAGCCGCAACGGTTTTGTTTCCGGCCACTTCAGGCGCCTTCCGGCCATCTTCTCAAGACCAGCGGCCATCCATCACCTTCCCCGACTCCGGCAATGGCCCTCTCCATCATCACAGCCGCTCCACCTCCA
This sequence comes from Hygrophila difformis, assembly GCA_030278955.1. NCBI lineage: Eukaryota > Viridiplantae > Streptophyta > Magnoliopsida > Lamiales > Acanthaceae > Hygrophila > Hygrophila difformis. The sequence goes on along the minus strand of JAOANR010000308.1, from coordinate 132,733 downwards.
CCTTCGTCAACTCCGGTCACCTTCGGACAACTCCCAACTCCATCTCCGATCTCCGGTCATCCTATTCACCATCCCGGAAAGTCCAGTAGCAAGCCGTCCCTTGAAGCTTCCTGTCGCGATATGTCTTCATCTTGTCGCGAGCCTTGAGTTGCTTCGCGACATGCGGCCCTCTCTCGACAGGATTCTCAAAATTCAACACTTGTTTAATTGTTTAGACTTGTTTAATTAGTTGTAATGGGTTGATTAAAGCCCCTAATTGATTAGTTAGCTTAGTTAATCCTTGTATTAGGGTTTGCCTATATATATATGGCTTCCCCCAACTTCTTTCTCACCTTTTGAAATATTATTGAACATTTTGCTTGAAAGCATTTTATCAATTATTCTTGAGGTCATTTGAGAGTTTGTGGGAACCGAAAACCCTCACCTATCTTCATCTATTCGATTTCTTTGCTTCGATCCATGGCATCAATTATTTGGTATCAAAGCCTAGCAAAGAATCAATAGATCTATCCTTCCAAAAATCCATAAAAATTCAAAAAACCCCCAAAAATCGTATTCTGCCCACTAAGCCATTTTGCTCTGTTACGAATTTTGCAATTCTGAGTTCATATTTGGTTTCATTGGGTTGTTTACACTCAAAAAAAGGTAAAGTTTGAAAAATTTGGCCAAGGGAATCATTTTCTATGAATTTTTGAAGATCTTGGCCATATTTTCTCAAAACTTTTGTTCTTCACCTTGTTCATCTCATTGTTCATCCACTTCACACACCACCACTCCCCATTTGGAACCACGTTCCATTTGGCAACTCCCCAATCATCCATTCCTAGGGGTTATAATGCCCAAATTTTTCCAAATCTTCATCCTCCATCAAAAACTCCTCCAAAAACCCTAAAAACCTACATTCTGTCCACTTTTCTTATTTTCTGGTTTTGGCTCTTTGAGATTTTGGGAAATCTGATTCAATATCTTTAATCCTCATCTCAAGAGCTTTCCATTGGTGTATGATTCATTCAAATCGGAGTTCATATGCCCAAGTTATGTTCATTTGAAGATTCATGAATGTTCTTCATGTTCTTCAACCAAAAACCCAAAAATCTTCATATTTTGCTTTTTGATTCCTTGATTTTGTGTTTATGAACTTTTTTCCACTCATATAAAACTCATTGTGTGGGTATTGCATCATTTCCTAAGCATTTTGAGCATTGGTTGCAAGATTGATGTTAAGGGTTGCTTAGTTTGCTTTCATTTTTCATATCCTGCACTTGTTGGTTGAGTTTCACTTGGGGGAATCAGGTCTGGTATCTTTTCAAGGGGTTATTTTACATATTTTGGGTGTTAGGAATCGATTGGGACTGGTTTCAAGAGTTTTGGAGTTCATTTGGTCGCCCAAACATCGAAAACAAAAATATTGCCAGTGTGAGTCCGAACCTGTCCAAACTTTGAAGGTGTATGAACATATGAAGATCATCGAATTTCTTGATGAATCTTCAACCATTTGAAAGCCCTTTGAGTGCTGAATCCATAGAAATTTGAATCACCCATTTTGGACTTGTTTTGAGGTCACTATCACACTTTTGGCAAAAGGTGTACTTTTCTGGCGACACCAAAAGTATAGGGCGAGTGTGGGCGCGTGTGAGCGACAAAAGGACTGATTCTTTTTGTATTGTGTTCCTAATAAGCCAAAGTTTGTTAAGGAATTGGTCCCATAGGTTTTGGGTATCATTTGGGCACGCTACAACTTCAGTTAACACACTGTCCAAGCAAATACAAGCTGCCAGCATCTACCTTTATGGGAATTTGAGTGTTTGGTTTGTCTTGAGTGCAAAAGTGAGCCACCCACAAATATTTGGGACTATTTCTTGAGTGTTTACAATAAAGTGAATATTGGACTGGCACAATTGTGAAACCTAGCCCTTGAAGCCACTTGAGTAATTTTTACAATAAAGTGGATATTGGACTGGCACGGTTGTGAAACCTAGCCCGAGAAGTCACTTGAGTAATCGGGTATTTTCTTGAGTGATTTTTACTTGTGAGATTTCATTTTCCACTTATATATTGTGAGCTTAATCGATTAAAGGGAATTGAAACGTGATAAGCAAGTGTCCCTATCGAAATTGCAACCGATTATCATTTTGCATTGCATATCACACACAAGTATTTCTTTTCTTTGATTGAGTCGAACTTTGCATTTTGTTTCGTGCATTGTGCGTCACATATTTAATCCGATCTTCCTACTCGACTCTTTGAATGAGCCTCAAGAATTGATTTGTGATCGAACTCAAGTCTTCAAACACTTTGAGTTTGAGAGTAAGAGAGGAAACAAAGAAAAGAGAGGAGATCACCAAAAAAAAATATTTTATTCCTTTATTTTCTAACTTTTTATATATATACGTAGTTTTTCTTTCTGATATGGCAGGAAATTCTGACACCGCCATGATGGACTTACTGAGGAGTCTCAATGCGAACATGATTGATTTGAAGCAGGATTTCAATTCTAAGTTTAACCATTTAGATCAGAAAATTGAAATTCTTACTGAAAGGGTCAACCATTTGGATGAGAAATTTGATGGATTAACTGAGAAGGATAAAGTGCAAGGACACAGAGCTAAAATTTTACCTGCGAAGCTTGATGGTGAATTTGAGGAAGACTCATGCAACACCTCTTCCTCCACTGACGAGCCTTCTGTGGTACAGGTTAAGTTTGTCCATAACTCCTTAAAGCTCCCAAGGGTACATTCTTTCCATTTTTCTACCTTGATTATACCCGATGAATTTCCCATCCATGAGCAACATAGTTCAGATGAAAACCGCATAATTTCTGAATCATATTTTGAATATGTTGATCCATTTTGGGAACATGCTGAAAGTTCAAAGCCTAATCAGTATCGTTTGCATTTATTAGAAAAATTAATTTTACCTGATAAAATGCATACTGATTATGGTAAATTTCATTACACTGGTAGAATCCCATTGAGTCATATGCGCTATTTGATATTTTATTTGGGACTGAAAGGATTTAGGGTGCATCTGCGAGCTCATCATTTTCCACCATCAAAATGGCGATCCTTCCGTGGCCTTGAACGAGCGTCAATTAATTGTGTTGATCTGTGCAAAGCCAAGCAATTGGAATTTACTCCAGGTGATTGTGTTCCAATACTTGAAAAATTGAAATCTGATTTTTGTGGAACAATGACTGCTGCATCTGATAGAAATAATTATTTTTGCAGGAAATTCAGTTCTGGATGTCTGGATTACTTGTTTGAACCTACTGCGGTACTTTCCCAATCAGCTTTGGAGACCAAAGCTTTTCAAGGGGGAGAGTATGACATGGATGTCCGGACCGACCCGACTGACGGACGGCCCGATCCGGATATTTGGAGCAGACAGATAAATATTTGGAACAGACAGAAAAATATCTGGAGTTATCTGGAAGAAAATTCAAGTGGGCTTGAATTAAATAACTTGATGATCTCAAGTGGCAATGGGCCAAGCTTATTCAATTGGATGAAGAAAAGAAAAAGCCCAACACAATGGCCCAACATAAGAAGTGACCAGCCCACCACCTGCCAAGCCCATTTATCCTATACTACAGCATCCGGCCCAATTCTCTATTGCCAGCCCAAAACCCCTCAAGCCCCCAATACCATTTTTCAGTCGGGCCTTATATCTCCAACCCAAATTTCGGCCCACCAGCCCAACAGACCTCCATCGTCTCCCTCCACCATTCGTCCCCTCCGGCCAGTACCATCCATCTCCGTTCCTCCGCTCCGATCGTCTTCCCGGCGGGTACCTCGAGCGCCGGCAACCAACTCCAGCCTGGTCCGCTGCCATGGCCGACTCCCTCTACGTCCGATAAAGCCTCCTTCCCCGATGAGTATCTCCAGACGCTGCCCTCCAAGACTCCGGCCATCATCATCAACACCAAACAGCAACTCCGGCAACTATCACCATTACCGGCTGCACTCTCTGCTGCCCTCGTCTCCGTCCAGCCGTGGCATCGTCACCTTCTCCAGCGGCTACCTCCATCAGTCCATAGCTCCGGCGGGTCCTTCTCCACCTCCGGCGGTTGCTTTTCACCGACGGGAAAGCCCTAGAATTATTGCCATCCACCTCCGGCCACCATCCCGCATCTCCGATATCACCACTGCCACTACCATCATCATCGTTCTTCCTCCGGCGAGCCCCGAAAAGCGTAACTATGGCAAAGAAGAAAACCCCGAAAGCCGCAACGGTTTTGTTTCCGGCCACGTCAGGCGCCTTCCGGCCATCTTCTCAAGACCAGCGGCCATCCATCACCTTCCCCGACTCCGGCAATGGCCCTCTCCATCATCACAGCCGCTCCACCTCCACCTTCGTCAACTCCGGTCACCTTCGGACAACTCCCAACTCCATCTCCGATCTCCGGTCATCCTATTCACCATCCCGGAAAGTCCAGTAGCAAGCCGTCCCTTGAAGCTTCCTGTCGCGATATGTCTTCATCTTGTCGCGAGCCTTGAGTTGCTTCGCGACATGCGGCCCTCTCTCGACAGGATTCTCAAAATTCAACACTTGTTTAATTGTTTAGACTTGTTTAATTAGTTGTAATGGGTTGATTAAAGCCCCTAATTGATTAGTTAGCTTAGTTAATCCTTGTATTAGGGTTTGCCTATATATATATGGCTTCCCCCAACTTCTTTCTCACCTTTTGAAATATTATTGAACATTTTGCTTGAAAGCATATATCAATTTATTCTTGAGGTCATTTGAGAGTTTGTGGGAACCGAAAACCCTCACCTATCTTCAATCTATTCGATTTCTTTGCTTCGATCCATGGCAAGAACTCCTAATTTGGCCAAGAAATGAGCAAAATATGAAGATTTGAAGTTTCTTGGTGTTCTTGAGCCAAAAACCGAAAATTCTCCATATTTTGCTTCCAAATCCGAAAATCTTGTGTTTCCAGCCGTCTAATTACTCCAAAATCATAATATGGATGTTGTGAATGTGTTTGTAAGTTTGTTGGATTAATCTTGCATGAGCATTAACAAATCCGTGAGTGTTTGGGGTTGGATAATATTAGGGTTTGTTCATCTTTTGTTCTTGGTGTTCTTGGGGATCTTCAGATATTCAAAGTGTTCATATCATCTTCAAGTGATCTTCATATTGTTCTTGAGGGTGAATTGTTTGATCCAAAAGAGAGTCAAATCGTGTGTGTTGTGCACAAAACAAAGGGGACCAAGTCTTACAAGTAGTACACAAGTACACCTTTTTGCTTTTTGGGGTTTTTGGGGAAATTAATGCTTGTACCCTAAAAGCATATTTGTTGGGATAAACTTGAGTGGGTCACTATCACAAGATACTTCAAAGTCAAAATACCCACATTGCGATAAATTTTATCTGTTAACCCCACAAACCAGTCCCATCCCAGTGCACTATTTTCAGATCAAAATTCTAATACAGTGGATATATTTATCTGGCACAATTGTTCCTCTGATTAATTTCAAGAACACAGAGTTGAAGTTCCGTCTGAGATAAAGACAGTGGAATTCCTCTCTAAAATTGTGAAACCAGTTATTGATACCACTAGTTCTTTTATTCCTCTGGGTTTGTGTGATTTCAGCTTTTGTCCTTCCGGGTTTATTGTGAGGATACGGATTAATTAATTGTGATTGCTTGATTAAAACTTCAAACTTGATAATCATTGCATTGCATCACATATTAATTTTGTGTGACATTTTTCATTGAGTCGAGTAATTCCAATTTGTTTCTTGGATTACGCGTACATCAATTCGAGCACCAATCCTCATTCTTATTTTGGTTGGACATACTTGTGGAAGCTTCTAACTCATTGTGATTTATTCCAAGGTTGATTGCCGAACTTGTGAGAATTAGTGAGGAATATCTGAGTGACGAGTGCACCCAAAAATATATATCTTTGATTATTTTTGCACTAATCATTTATAGATATATCTTCCTAGTGTTTTATCTGCAGGTAAATCAACATGGACCAATCTGCGGAAATTTTGAAGATCGTGCAAGCCGTGCAAAAGGAATTGCATGAAATGAAAGCAGAAATGCGGGCTATGAATGCCAAATTTGGGCCTATTGAAGAGAAGATAGAAGAACGGGAAGCTACTCTGGAGCAGACATTTGCTGAGGTGGATCGCAGAATACTCACACTTGAGTCAAAATTGAAGAAGCCAACCACTGAACTGGAAAATCACATTAAGCAAAAATTAGATGATCGGATCGTGGAACTCGTGGATGACTTTGAAGATAAGTTGACCATGCGAGCGCAAGCTATCCAATCACATGTTTTGAGAAAGGTTGAGCTAAAGATGCAAGAGGAGTTCGATAAGAGGACCCCTCCACATGCTACTACCTCTGCGGCTATTCAACAAAGCCCGAAGTCGGATCACAGTCGACATAGCTCACGCCATGAGAAGAACTATTGGGAGGATGAGTTCGCGTCTGAGGCGGACAAATCTGATCAAGTGGAACTTCCTTTCGACCGAAGGCGAGGACCGCCTAGGGGACCTCCAATGCGAGGTGGAAGACCACCAATACATCCCCCATTAAGAGGCAGAATTCCAAGAAATCGACATGATCGACCTCCAAGGGACGAATCTGTTGAAGCAAGCGAAAGAGAATATAGGAATCGGAGAGAAGACCGGTATGAGAGGCACGATCGAGGAGATCGAGTTGACAGTGACTTGAAGGGACTTAAGTTCAATATTCCAGTGTTTAAAGGGACTCATGACCCGCAAGAGTACATCGATTGGAAGGACTCCATCGAGTTGATCTTCGATTGCCACCGATATTCTGAAGAAAAGAAAGTCCAGATAGCAGTTTGCGAATTCAAGGACTACGCACTTGTGTGGTGGCAGAAGACCATTAAGGACATCCAACAGCGGGGTTTTGAACCAATCAACACTTGGATCAGATTGATACAAGTCATGGATGCTCGATTCTTACCTGTCAACTATCTGAATGAACTGCATGCGAAGTTGCAATCCTTGGTGCAAGGGAATAAATCCATTGAGGATTATTTCAAGGAAATGGAAATTCTGATGATCCGCACCAACACGGAGGAGAATGAGAGCGCAACCACATCTCGGTTCGCGAATGGACTTCGAAGAGAGATATTTGACGAGGTAGATGTCATGGGCTATGAAGATCTAAAGGACTTAGTCCGAAAGGCCACAAGGATTGAAGCCGACATAAGAGAAACAAAACCTCCCGTACCTTGTTCAGATCTGAAACCTCCCGCCGATGGAGTGATGAAATAGTGTATGAGCCAGAGAAAGAGCATGATAAGAGAAGGCCCAAGCCTTTTGAAATCGGGAAACAATTCAAGGAGTTCCAACCTGCTAAACCCGCCGGACAGAAAGGCGCTGCTGACAAACCTAAAAACAGGGAAGTAAATTGTTTCAAATGTAATAGAAAAGGTCACTATGTGACGTGGAAGTCAAATCCGACCCGATCCATGTTTCTGAGCCGATAAAAAGGAGCAGTTCTGATTCCAGCAAAACAGAAGAAGCAGGCCGGAATGTCCGATACAAACGGCCTTGGCCCAATTGGCATGGACCTTCCAATTTAATCTAAGAGGAGAAGGAGAGTACAGCCGCCGCCGCCGCCGCCAAAAGAGTCGCCGGAGACTGATCGGAGAAGCCGCTGGGAGCATCACCGGAAGTTGATCGGAGCTCGCCGGAGTTTGGCCGGAATCTGGCCGGAAAAGTCGCCGGCGCCGCCGTCGACCACCAGTCGGAGAATGGTCACTGGCCGGAAGTGGATAGACTGTTATTTTGTTTAATTTAGTTTATTTCAGTTTTCAACAAGGCATGTAATAATTTGAACAACCATTGTGGGCCCGCTCCAGACTTGTTGGATTTTCAAAACCTTGTCGCGGAACGCACCTTTGTCGCGGAACGGACCTTTGTCGCGGAACGGACCTTGTCGCGGAACGCACCTTTGTCGCGGAACGCACCTTTGTCGCGGAACGGACCTTTGTCGCGGAACGGACCTTGTCGCGGAACGCACCTTTGTCGCGGAACGCACCTTTGTCGCGGAACGGACCTTGTCGCGGAACGCACCTTGTCGCGGAACCCACTTTGTCGCGGAACGGACCTTTGTCGCGGAACCCACCTCTGTCGCGGAGTCATGCTTAGCTACAAAGCCGCGCTTAGCGACACAGTTTGCCCAGAATGCCATTTTTAGGGTTTTGCTTACTTTTCCATGTATTTTCCTCTTTTCCTATTTTACCCTTATGTAGTGTTAGGGTTTATGTGACCTTAGGGTTTTGGCTACTATATATAGTGCCTCCCCTTCACTTTGTAAGGTAAGACTTGAATATTATTGAAAATTAGAAGCATTTTGCTCTCTTGTTGGTGTGATACCAAACTAGGTGTTGGAGTGATTCCACAACACCCTTCTTGAGTGATTCTTGAAGGAGATAATCGTGTGACTCGATTATCAAACCCGTGAGCTTGAGTGATTCATTCTCACAACCCTTGGTGTGACTCCTTGGGCTAAATCATCAATTTGAGATTGAAGCTCTCAAATTGTGTAACCAAAACCTAGATTTGAGGACTTTGGTGTGACTCCAAGTCTAGCTTGTCTTTGGTTTTGGTGAAGCTTCCCTATCCTTTTATTTTCTTGTTTTAATCCCCATTTGACACCACCGTGTCATTTGGCAACCCAAAATATCAAAATATCTAAACGAAACCATGCCCAATTTTCTTCACTTCTTTTTCTCTCACAAGTAATTGCATAACTTTGATCTTGGGTTTTGAGAGAGAGATTCGTGTCATTTTTGGTATCAGAGCTACAAGTTAGCATTACTTGTTCATCCATCAAAACCTAAAAATCGAAAATCTCACCAAAAAATAGTGGACAGCCTACTGTTTGGACTTTCTGGAATTTTTCCGTCGGGATTTTGGACGATCTGATTGCATATTCTTGTTCATTGGTCTGTTTACATAAAGATTGATATAAAGAACTCCTAATTTGGCCAAGAAATGAGCAAGTTATGAAGATTTGAAGTTTCTTGGTGTTCTTGAGCCAAAAACCGAAAAATCTCTATATTTTGCTTCCAAATCCGAAAATCTTGTGTTTCCAGCCGTCTAATATTCCCAAAATTCATAATATGGATGTTATGTGCATGAATTTGAGTTTGTTGGATTAATTTTGCAAGAACTTGATTACATCCGTGAGTGTTTGGGGTTGGATAATATTAGGGTTTGTTCATATTGTTCTTGGGGATCTTCAAACCTTCATAGAGTTCTTCATACCTTCAAGTGTGTTCATATCCACCTTCAAGTTGATATTCAAAGTGTTCTTGAGGCAAATTTCCTTGATCCATTGCAAGCCAAAATAGGGTGTGTTTGGGAAAAATCCAAGGGGACAAGAAAGTGGGAAGGGTACAAGGGACCACTTTTTACTTTTTGGGATTTTTGGGGAAATTAATTGCAAGTGTACCCATAAAGCATAAGTGTTGGGGAACTTGAGTGGGTCACAATCAAGGCATATTTGAACAAGTCAAATACCCACATTTGCGATAAATTTTATCTGTTAACCCCCCCCCAAATCAGTTCCGTCCCAGTGCACCATTTTCAGAATCAGTTCCAAATACAGTGGATATATTTATCTGGCACAATTGTTCCTCTGATTAATTTCAAGAACACAGAGTTGAAGTTCCGTCTGAGATAAAGACAGTGGAATTCCTCTCTAAAATTGTGAAACCAGTTATTGATACCACTTGTCATTTTATTCCTCTGGGTTTGTGTGATTTCTGCTTTTTGGTCCTTCCGGGTTTATTGTGAGGATACGGATTAATTAATTGTGATTGCTTGATTAAAACTTCGAACTTGATAATCATTGCATTGCATCACATATTAATTTTTATGTGCCATTTTTCATTGAGTCGAGTAATTCCAATTTGTTTCTTGGATTACGCGTTCAAAAATTCGAGCACCAATCCTCATTCTTATTTTGGTTGGACATACTTGTGGAAGCTTCTAACTCATTGTGATTTATTCCAAGGATTGCCACACTTGTGAGAATCGGTGAGGAATATCTGAGTGATGAGTGCACCCAAATACGTTGTGCGATTATTTGGTACTAATCATCTATAGGTATATCTCTCTAGTTTTTATTTACAGGAAAAATCACAATGGCAGAACTTGCAGAAATATTGCGATCATTGAGGGGCATTGAGGAACAACTGCAGAAAATGAACAACAAATTTGGGAACGATGATGAAAAGTTTGCGGACTTGGATAAAAAATTGGAAAATTCATTTGTTGATGTCGGAAATAGAATTTTGGCCCTAGAGGAAAGCCTTAAGAAGGAAGCCGATCTTGAAGAGGAAAATGGAAAGGCTGAGGATAAAATTGTAATGGTGGTTGTACCTGAGAAAGAGGCCAAGGGCAAAGAAATGGAGCCGACAGAAATCAAGGAGGCTCAACTGGAATGGGACCCTCAATTAGCTTTGGAGTCCAAAGCTTTTCGAGTGGGAGGGTATGACGTGGAAGTCAAATCCGACCCGATCCATGTTTCTGAGCCGATAAAAAGGAGCAGTTTTGATTCCAGCAAAACAGAAGAAGCAGGCCGGAATGTCCGATACAAACGGCCTTGGCCCAATTGGCATGGACCTTCCAATTTAATCTAAGAGGAGAAGGAGAGTACAGCCGCCGCCGCCGCCGCCAAAAGAGTCGCCGGAGACTGATCGGAGAAGCCGCTGGGAGCATCACCGGAAGTTGATCGGAGCTCGCCGGAGTTTGGCCGGAATCTGGCCGGAAAAGTCGCCGGCGCCGCCGTCGACCACCAGTCGGAGAATGGTCACTGGCCGGAAGTGGATAGACTGTTATTTTGTTTAATTTAGTTTATTTCAGTTTTCAACAAGGCATGTAATAATTTGAACAACCATTGTGGGCCCGCTCCAGACTTGTTGGATTTTCAAAACCTTGTCGCGGAACGCACCTTTGTCGCGGAACGGACCTTTGTCGCGGAACGGACCTTGTCGCGGAACGCACCTTTGTCGCGGAACGGACCTTTGTCGCGGAACGGACCTTGTCGCGGAACGCACCTTTGTCGCGGAACGCACCTTTGTCGCGGAACGGACCTTTGTCGCGGAACGGACCTTGTCGCGGAATGCACCTTTGTCGCGGAACGCACCTTTGTCGCGGAACGGACCTTGTCGCGGAACGCACCTTGTCGCGGAACCCACTTTGTCGCGGAACGGACCTTTGTCGCGGAACCCACCTCTGTCGCGGAGTCATGCTTAGCTACAAAGCCGCGCTTAGCGACACAGTTTGCCCAGAATGCCATTTTTAGGGTTTTGCTTACTTTTCCATGTATTTTCCTCTTTTCCTATTTTACCCTTATGTAGTGTTAGGGTTTATGTGACCTTAGGGTTTTGGCTACTATATATAGTGCCTCCCCTTCACTTTGTAAGGTAAGACTTGAATATTATTGAAAATTAGAAGCATTTTGCTCTCTTGTTGGTGTGATACCAAACTAGTTGTTGGAGTGATTCCACAACACCCTTCTTGAGTGATTCTTGAAGGAGATAATCGTGTGACTCGATTATCAAACCCGTGAGCTTGAGTGATTCATTCTCACAACCCTTGGTGTGACTCCTTGGGCTAAATCATCAATTTGAGATTGAAGCTCTCAAATTGTGTAACCAAAACCTAGATTTGAGGACTTTGGTGTGACTCCAAGTCTAGCTTGTCTTTGGTTTTGGTGAAGCTTCCCTATCCTTTTATTTTCTTGTTTTAATCCCCATTTGACACCACCGTGTCATTTGGCAACCCAAAATATCAAAATATCTAAACGAAACCATGCCCAATTTTCTTCACTTCTTTTTCTCTCACAAGTAATTGCATAACTTTGATCTTGGGTTTTGAGAGAGAGATTCGTGTCACTATGCTTATGAATGTACATTTGAACGCAGGGCAGCTATTTTGGAGTCTGGAAATATCCGAATCCTTGAATCGGATGCCGAAGAAGAGGCCCGTGATGCTGAAAAGGAAAATTCTGAGGGAGAGCAGTACGAGGAAGAAGTGATCGCTGATGAAGGGACAATCTGCAATTTAGTGATAAGGCGATCACTGCAAATGAAGAAAAGTGATGAGTCTGAGTCATCACAAAGAGAAAATTTATTGTACTGTCATTGCGATATTTTGGAAAAAACTCTGTCTGTAATAATTGACTGTGGTAGTTGCACGAACATTGTAAATACCTATGTAATCCGCAAGTTAGGGATCGCTACTGAAGAGCACCCAAAGCCCTACAAGCTGAATTGGATGGATGGGAAAGAACATATCGAAGTCAAGAAGCAGGCAAAAGTCCCCATCACCATGGGCACATATACCGACACGATCGCATGTGACGTGGTCCCGATGACTGCTTGCCACCTCCTACTTGGACGACCATGGATGTACGATCTTGATGTCAATTATAATGGCCGCACCAATTCTGTTTCCTTCATCCACCATGGGAAGAAATACCGTATCAAGCCTCTGCCTGAGCACATCATACAGAAAGATCAACAACTGTTGAAAAATAATATGAAGAAGGAAGAGGTTGATAGACAAGCTGAGCTGAAACAGAAAAAGGGCCAAGTCAAAGGAAAAGCGGTATTACTGGCCGAAGCTGACAAGAGCAAGGAATTGGCACCAACAGGTTACTGTCTTCTGACTGTTCATGAAAATGATTTAATTCCTATCAGAACAGTCAATTCTGCACCTCATGAAATAATTTTTGATGACAGGAAACCTGCGGGCCCGGATCAAGCTGAAAGGATAAATAGGATGCAATGGGGAAGGACCTCTCAGCTAGCTTTGGAGTCCAAAGCTTTTCGAGTGGGAGGGAATGACGTGGTAGTCAGATCCGACCCGACCCATTTTTCCTACAATTGGGGAAAGCCCATACATGCTATGCATGGGCCCTCCAATGTTATCCGAGAATGAAGAAAGTACAGCCGCCGCCGCCGCCACCGGAAGAGTTGCCGGAGACTGATCGGAGAAGCCGCTGGGAGCATCACCGGAAGTTGATCGGAGCTCGCCGGAGTTTGGCCGGAATCTGGCCTGAAAAGTCGCCGGCGCCGCCGTCGACCACCAGTCGGAGAATGGTCACTGGCCGGAAGTGGATAGACTGTTATTTTGTTTAATTTAGTTTATTTCAGCTTTCAACAAGGCATGTAATAATTTGAACAACTACTGTGGGGTCCGCTCTAGACTTGTTGGATTTTCAGCACCTTTGTCGCGGAACCCACCTTGGTCGCGGAACGCACCTTTGTCGCGGAACCACCTTGGTCGCGGAACCACCTTGGTCGCGGAACGCACCTTTGTCGCGGAACCACCTTGGTCGCGGAACCCACCTTGGTCGCGGAACGCACCTTTGTCGCGGAACCACCTTGGTCGCGGAAGCCACCTTTGTCGCGGAACCCACCTCTGTCGCGGAGTCATGCTTAGCGACACAGCCGCGCTTAGCGACACGGATCCTGTTCCGCGACACAATCTGTCCAGCATGCCATTTTTAGGGTTTTGCTTATTTTTCCATGTAGTTTTCCCTTTTCCTAGTTTACCCTTATGTAGTGTTAGGGTTTATGTGACCTTAGGGTTTTGGCTACTATATATATAGTGCCTCCCCTTCACTTTGAAAGGAGACTTTGATTATTGAATGAAATATTAAGCTTTGAGCTTTCTCTTGGTGTGATACCAAACTAGTTGTTGGAGTGATTCCACAACATCCTCTTGAGTGATTCTTGAGGGGGATATTTTGTGTGACTCAAAATCTCCAAAACCGTGAGTTGAGTGATTCTTCTCACATGTTCTTGGTGTGAAGCCTTGGACAACAATCATCAATTTGAGATTGAAGCTCTCAAGTTGTGTAACCAAAATCTAGATTTGAGGACTTGGTGTGACTCCAAGTTTAGCTTATCTTTGATTTTGGTAAAGCTTCCCTATCCTTTTATTTTCTTGTTTTAATCCCCATTTGACACCACGTGTCATTTGGCAACCTAAAATATCAATATATCTAAACGAAACCATGCCCGTTTTTCTTCAAGTAATTGCATAACTTTGATCCTTGGGTTTTGGAGAGAGATTCATGTCAGTAAGTGACCTCGAGGTTGAAGCACAGTGAGTCATACCTGTGAGGCACTCTACATATTTCTGTACTATTCTTCTAACTCTGATGGCAGGTAACACTGATGCGATAATGGATGCCCTTCGAGCACTCCAAGGAGATATCACCGCCATGAGAGCAGACACGGCTAAGAGAGCTGACATTACCGCCTTACAGCAGTCTTTAAATACCAATTCTACTAATATAGAAGCTGTAACTAAGCGTGTTGAGGAAGTGAATACCCGTGTTGATGAAATTGTTGATGACATTGCAGGACGGGTACGGTTCCAGAACGAGGTGATTCAGCGGGAGGTGATGAACCGAGTCGAAAGGCGATTGGAAGAGGCTTTCTTTCCTACACCCTCCTCTCAGAACACTACACCTCCAGCGCCATCAGTGACCCCAACTGCTCCCCGAATCATACCAGGAGGTACTAGCGGAGTTTCCCAGACTGATATGGCTACCGCTGAGGAAGCCATAGCTGAACAGGAACTGCACTACAGCACCTTCAACAGACATTCAGGAATCAGTGGGCCTAGGCCACCACCTCCTCCGGCACCAAGGACAACTCCGACGGGGCAACCGGGATTCAGAACCGAGGATCCTCTAGCCATGCCTCCACCGGTGGAACCACCTCACCTGGGATTACCTCCACCACCTCCACCTGCTGCAAATGCTGCTAGGCATAGATTGGAATTTGATCAGGATGATGATGAAGACCCACGAGTTGATGATAATCTGAAATGCATCAAGTTTACCATTCCTTCCTTCAAAGGAACCGGCGATCCGAATGAGTTTCTAGATTGGAAGCACTCAGTGGAGATGATCTACAACTGCCACAACTATTCTGATGTGAAGAAGGTTCAGCTAGCAGTGACAGAATTCAGGGATTATGCACAGTTATGGTGGAAGAAATTTGCTATGGACAACCATGCTGCAGGGCGTCCACAAGTCACCAACTGGGAATACTTATTACAGATCATGGAACGCAGGTTCGTCCCTCATACCTACAAGCCTGATATGTATATGAAAGTGATCAGCTTAAAGCAAGAATCCAGGACGGTTGAGGAGTACTATCGTGAGATGGAAATGCTTATGATGCGGGCTCAATTCAATAAGGATCCACTGATTACTTTGACAAGATTTGCCAAAGGATTGTGGCCCGAGATCTTTGAGGAAATGGACATGCGAGGATACATCAACATCACCGACTTGGTAAGAAAAGCTAGCAAGTTTGAGGCTCAGCTAAAGAGGAGAAGTCACAGGGTGTCTGCATCTGGCAGCTACAACCCCAACAAACCATGGTTAATCCGACCCTCTGAAAGAACTAAGCAGACACAACCACAGCCACAGGGTCGTGATGACAAAGGCTACAAGCCAAAAGGATTTGAACTGGGTCAGAATTTCAGGGCTTATAATCAGAATGACAGAAACAGACCACCAGCTCGTGAGCAGAACCAACCAAATGCCATGGATCGGTTTGCTTGCTAAGTTGGTCCTTGGATGAAGGAGATGAACAAGAACACAAAATAAAGAAAAAAATAAAAGGATAGGGGAATTTTTGGAAGAAGGGGACTAAGTAAATCCAAGGGAAGTGAGATTTACCCAAGACAAATGGATTTCATGAGTGCATCTTCCAATAAGGCCATTGAAGCAAATTCCAATCTTCAATGGTGTGGGTGAACCTAGGGTTTACTCACAAAGTGTTGAGAACCAAGTGTTGGCTCTCAAGAGAGAAAAGTGACTTTGATTCAATGAAATGAGTTGTTCAAAAATATCAAAGTGGTTACAAATGCTTGGGGACCTCATATATATAGAGGAAGCACATAAAACTAGATTAAACAACCCCAGCAATGTTTTCAACAAACTGGATACAAGGAAATAGTAAACTGGATAAGCTTTGTCGCTAAGAGGGTCGTGTCGCGAAGCAAGGCACCGCGACAGGGGTGCTTCTGGCTCGAGCCTTCTCCTTGTGGCGCTAGGCATACTTGGTCGCGATGCTGGACTGTGTCGCGGAAGGGACTTGTCGCGGAAGGGGGTTTGTCGCGGAAGGAGCTTTGTCGCGGAAGGGGGCTTGGTCGCGGAAGGGGGCCTTGTCGCGGAAGGGCTTTGTCGCGGAAGGGGGCTTTGTCGCGGAAGGGGGCTTTGTCGCGGAAGGAGCTTTGTCGCGGAAGGGGGCTTGGTCGCGGAAGGGGGCCTTGTCGCGGAAGGGCTTTGTCGCGGAAGGGGGCTTTGTCGCGGAAGGGGGTTCCGCGACAAAGTGGTAACTCCGCGACAAAGGAGCATGTTCCGCGACAGATGAAGAAATCCTCCAACTTTCATCCGACTGGGGCCCACTGAGTCCGGCGACACTGTTCCGACGTTGACCGGTCGTTGACCGGTGCCGGCGATTTTTCCGGCGAAGTTCCGGCCAACTTCCGGCGACTTCACCGGAGCTCCGGCGAACCTCCGATGATGACGGCGGCAACGGCGGCGGCGGCTGTGGGGCCCTCCGTTGACCTCCTTATGCTGTTTTGATCTGTTTGTGCATCTGGAGGTCTCCTTTCTTCCGGATTTAGCTGGACGGGCTGGGTCCCAAATTAATGAGACCCGGGCCCTTCCGGTATTCGTCCGCCTGCATCAGCAGCTTCAATTTGGGCTCCTTCTTCGGCTCCAGTTTATCTGCTTCCTGAAATAAAAATAAAGAGACAGAATTAATAAACTTCTTTATTCGTGCCTTTGAAACCGGCCCTTCCGGGAAATAGGGAATCATGATGCCATGTGTCATGACATCCATGTCATCCCCACCCCCTTGGGGAGGTTGATCCATCAACCGATCAGCTTCAAACTCCTCATCCCGCTCGTAGAGTGAAAGATCTGCAACATTGAATGTAGGATGAACATTGTAATGAGAAGGCAATTCAATCCTGTAAGCATTTTCGTTGATCTTTTCTAGCACTTTGAATGGTCCATCTCCGCGGGGAGCGAGTTTTCCATGTCGTTGAGCCGGAAACCTCTCCTTTCGGAGATGAATCCAAACCCAGTCTCCTGGTTTGAGGATCAGCTTCTTCCGGCCTCGATTGGCATATTTGGCATAGCTCTCAGCAGCTTTCGCCAGACTTTCGCGCACGTCCTTGTGTAGGTTCTTGATCGCTGTTGCCCTGTCCCTGCCATTAAAGTTAAGATGCTCACTACAAGGTAGTGGCAGGAGATCGACTGGGGTTAGCGGGTTAAAACCATACACAACTTCAAATGGAGATACATGGGTGGCACTATGGACGTGTCTGTTATATGCAAACCCTATGTGTGGCAGACATTCGTCCCAGCTTTTTGAATTGGAGGATGTGATAATTCTGAGCAGATTACCCAGTACTCTGTTGATTGCCTCCGTTTGACCATCAGTCTGAGGATGGTAAGATGTTGAGAACAGTAGCTGTGTGCCCATCTCTCTCCAAAATCCTTTCCAGAAATAACTCATGAACTTTGTATCTCGATCAGATACGATTGTCTTAGGTACTCCATGAAGACGTACCACCTCTCTGAAGAACAGCTTGGCTATATGGCGGGCATCATTGGTCTTTGCACATGGAATAAAATGTGCCATCTTGGAAAAACGATCCACTACCACAAAAATCGAATCTTTAGCTCGGGCGGTCCGTGGAAGTCCAAGTACAAAGTCCATCGAGATGTCCAGCCAGGGTCCTTGGGGCACAGGCAACGCTTGGTACAAACCATGAGGCTTCACAGTTGATTTGGCCTTCAGACAGACCAGACACTTGGCAATGTAGTCAGAAACCTGTTTCTGCATTCCTGGCCAGTAGAATCTTTCTGAAAGTACACCCATAGTTGCATGCTTTCCAAAGTGTCCCATGAGGTCTCCCCCGTGAGCTTCCTGAATCAGCAACTCCCTAATGGATCCTCTTGGAATGCATAACCTGTTACCGTAATAGAGAAATCCATGTAGGCGGCAGTACTCCTTGTACCCCTTCTGTTCTGTCAGCTTGAAAATTTCCTTGAAGTCTTCATCAGTGGCATACTGAGTCTTGACTTGCTCAAATCCAAATAGCTTAATTGTTGCAAATGATGCCAACGCTAGTCTTCGGGACAGCGCATCTGCAACCACATTTTCCTTGCCTTTCTTATACTTGATCACGTACGGGAAGGTCTCGATAAAGGTGCTCCATCGGGCATGCCTCTTGCTCAGTTGACCTTGAACCTTGATATGCTTGAGTGTCTCGTGATCAGTATGAATGATGAACTCTCGACCTCGGAGATAGTGCTGCCATGTCCTTAAGGCTTGCACGATAGCATACAATTCCTTGTCATAAGTGGAGTAATTCAGTTGAGCTCCACTGAACTTTTCGCTGTAATATGCTATCGGTCGTCCTTCTTGAAGTAACACGGCTCCCATTCCGGTCCCTGATGCATCGCTTTGTACTTCGAATGGCAACTCGAAGTTCGGCAGTCCTAGCACAGGTGCATGGGTCAGCTTGTCCTTAAGTTCATCAAAGGCCTTCTGTTGTGCCGGCCCCCACTTGAACGGATTTTCCTTTCTAAGCAATGAAGTGATTGGGGCGGCAATCACACTGAATTGGGGGACGAATCTCCGAAAGAATCCGCTTAGACCTAGAAAACTTCTGACTTCGTGCACATTGGTCGGCGGCTTCCATTCGGAAATTGCCCTGATCTTTGATTCATCAACCTTAAGCCCATCCTTGCCTACCACAAATCCAAGGAACGTCACCTCTGGAACACAGAAGGTGCATTTCTCGAAATTGGCATACAGTCGCACTTCTCGCAATTTGTTCAGAACCTGTTGAACATGAGCAATGTGATCAGTTTCAGTGCAACTATAAACAAGGATATCATCAAAATATACTACAACAAATTTGCCAATGAATTGTCGTAATGTTTCGTTCATCAAACGCATAAACGTGGAAGGTGCGTTAGTGAGGCCGAATGGCATCACGAGCCACTCGTAAAGGCCGAATTTTGTCTTGAAGGCAGTTTTCCACTCGTCTCCGGGTTGCATCCGGATCTGATGGTATCCACTCTTAAGATCGATCTTGGAAAATAAGCTTGCACCACCAAGCTCGTCGAGCATGTCGTCCAACCGTGGAATAGGATGACGGTACTTGACACGAATCTCTCTCTCAAAACCCAAGATCAAAGTTATGCAATTACTTGTGAGAGAAAAAGAAGTGAAGAAAATTGGGCATGGTTTCGTTTAGATATTTTGATATTTTGGGTTGCCAAATGACACGGTGGTGTCAAATGGGGATTAAAACAAGAAAATAAAAGGATAGGGAAGCTTCACCAAAACCAAAGACAAGCTAGACTTGGAGTCACACCAAAGTCCTCAAATCTAGGTTTTGGTTACACAATTTGAGAGCTTCAATCTCAAATTGATGATTTAGCCCAAGGAGTCACACCAAGGGTTGTGAGAATGAATCACTCAAGCTCACGGGTTTGATAATCGAGTCACACGATTATCTCCTTCAAGAATCACTCAAGAAGGGTGTTGTGGAATCACTCCAACAACTAGTTTGGTATCACACCAACAAGAGAGCAAAATGCTTCTAATTTTCAATAATATTCAAGTCTTACCTTACAAAGTGAAGGGGAGGCACTATATATAGTAGCCAAAACCCTAAGGTCACATAAACCCTAACACTACATAAGGGTAAAATAGGAAAAGAGGAAAATACATGGAAAAGTAAGCAAAACCCTAAAAATGGCATTCTGGGCAAACTGTGTCGCTAAGCGCGGCTTTGTAGCTAAGCATGACTCCGCGACAGAGGTGGGTTCCGCGACAAAGGTCCGTTCCGCGACAAAGTGGGTTCCGCGACAAGGTGCGTTCCGCGACAAGGTCCGTTCCGCGACAAAGGTGCGTTCCGCGACAAAGGTGCGTTCCGCGACAAGGTCCGTTCCGCGACAAAGGTCCGTTCCGCGACAAAGGTGCGTTCCGCGACAAAGGTGCGTTCCGCGACAAGGTCCGTTCCGCGACAAAGGTCCGTTCCGCGACAAAGGTGCATTCCGCGACAAGGTCCGTTCCGCGACAAAGGTCCGTTCCGCGACAAAGGTGCGTTCCGCGACAAGGTTTTGAAAATCCAACAAGTCTGGAGCGGGCCCACAATGGTTGTTCAAATTATTACATGCCTTGTTGAAAACTGAAATAAACTAAATTAAACAAAATAACAGTCTATCCACTTCCGGCCAGTGACCATTCTCCGACTGGTGGTCGACGGCGGCGCCGGCGACTTTTCCGGCCAGATTCCGGCCAAACTCCGGCGAGCTCCGATCAACTTCCGGTGATGCTCCCAGCGGCTTCTCCGATCAGTCTCCGGCGACTCTTTTGGCGGCGGCGGCGGCGGCTGTACTCTCCTTCTCCTCTTAGATTAAATTGGAAGGTCCATGCCAATTGGGCCAAGGCCGTTTGTATCGGACATTCCGGCCTGCTTCTTCTGTTTTGCTGGAATCAGAACTGCTCCTTTTTATCGGCTCAGAAACATGGATCGGGTCGGATTTGACTTCCACGTCATACCCTCCCACTCGAAAAGCTTTGGACTCCAAAGCTAATTGAGGGTCCCATTCCAGTTGAGCCTCCTTGATTTCTGTCGGCTCCATTTCTTTGCCCTTGGCCTCTTTCTCAGGTACAACCACCATTACAATTTTATCCTCAGCCTTTCCATTTTCCTCTTCAAGATCGGCTTCCTTCTTAAGGCTTTCCTCTAGGGCCAAAATTCTATTTCCGACATCAACAAATGAATTTTCCAATTTTTTATCCAAGTCCGCAAACTTTTCATCATCGTTCCCAAATTTGTTGTTCATTTTCTGCAGTTGTTCCTCAATGCCCCTCAATGATCGCAATATTTCTGCAAGTTCTGCCATTGTGATTTTTCCTGTAAATAAAAACTAGAGAGATATACCTATAGATGATTAGTACCAAATAATCGCACAACGTATTTGGGTGCACTCATCACTCAGATATTCCTCACCGATTCTCACAAGTGTGGCAATCCTTGGAATAAATCACAATGAGTTAGAAGCTTCCACAAGTATGTCCAACCAAAATAAGAATGAGGATTGGTGCTCGAATTTTTGAACGCGTAATCCAAGAAATAAATTGGAATTACTCGACTCAATGAAAAATGGCACATAAAAATTAATATGTGATGCAATGCAATGATTATCAAGTTCGAAGTTTTAATCAAGCAATCACAATTAATTAATCCGTATCCTCACAATAAACCCGGAAGGACCAAAAAGCAGAAATCACACAAACCCAGAGGAATAAAATGACAAGTGGTATCAATAACTGGTTTCACAATTTTAGAGAGGAATTCCACTGTCTTTATCTCAGACGGAACTTCAACTCTGTGTTCTTGAAATTAATCAGAGGAACAATTGTGCCAGATAAATATATCCACTGTATTTGGAACTGATTCTGAAAATGGTGCACTGGGACGGAACTGATTTGGGGGGGGGGTTAACAGATAAAATTTATCGCAAATGTGGGTATTTGACTTGTTCAAATATGCCTTGATAGTGACCCACTCAAGTTCCCCAACACTTATGCTTTATGGGTACACTTGCAATTAATTTCCCCAAAAATCCCAAAAAGTAAAAAGTGGTCCCTTGTACCCTTCCCACTTTCTTGTCCCCTTGGATTTTTCCCAAACACACCCTATTTTGGCTTGCAATGGATCAAGGAAATTTGCCTCAAGAACACTTTGAATATCAACTTGAAGGTGGATATGAACACACTTGAAGGTATGAAGAACTCTATGAAGGTTTGAAGATCCCCAAGAACAATATGAACAAACCCTAATATTATTCAACCCCAAACACTCACGGATGTAATCAAGTTCTTGCAAAATTAATCCAACAAACTCAAATTCATGCACATAACATCCATATTATGAATTTTGGGAATATTAGACGGCTGGAAACACAAGATTTTCGGATTTGGAAGCAAAATATAGAGATTTTTCGGTTTTTGGCTCAAGAACACCAAGAAACTTCAAATCTTCATAACTTGCTCATTTCTTGGCCAAATTAGGAGTTCTTTATATCAATCTTTATGTAAACAGACCAATGAACAAGAATATGCAATCAGATCGTCCAAAATCCCGACGGAAAAATTCCAGAAAGTCCAAACAGTAGGCTGTCCACTATTTTTTGGTGAGATTTTCGATTTTTAGGTTTTGATGGATGAACAAGTAATGCTAACTTGTAGCTCTGATACCAAAAATGACACGAATCTCTCTCTCAAAACCCAAGATCAAAGTTATGCAATTACTTGTGAGAGAAAAAGAAGTGAAGAAAATTGGGCATGGTTTCGTTTAGATATTTTGATATTTTGGGTTGCCAAATGACACGGTGGTGTCAAATGGGGATTAAAACAAGAAAATAAAAGGATAGGGAAGCTTCACCAAAACCAAAGACAAGCTAGACTTGGAGTCACACCAAAGTCCTCAAATCTAGGTTTTGGTTACACAATTTGAGAGCTTCAATCTCAAATTGATGATTTAGCCCAATGAGTCACACCAAGGGTTGTGAGAATGAATCACTCAAGCTCACGGGTTTGATAATCGAGTCACACGATTATCTCCTTCAAGAATCACTCAAGAAGGGTGTTGTGGAATCACTCCAACAACTAGTTTGGTATCACACCAACAAGAGAGCAAAATGCTTCTAATTTTCAATAATATTCAAGTCTTACCTTACAAAGTGAAGGGGAGGCACTATATATAGTAGCCAAAACCCTAAGGTCACATAAACCCTAACACTACATAAGGGTAAAATAGGAAAAGAGGAAAATACATGGAAAAGTAAGCAAAACCCTAAAAATGGCATTCTGGGCAAACTGTGTCGCTAAGCGCGGCTTTGTAGCTAAGCATGACTCCGCGACAGAGGTGGGTTCCGCGACAAAGGTCCGTTCCGCGACAAAGTGGGTTCCGCGACAAGGTGCGTTCCGCGACAAGGTCCGTTCCGCGACAAAGGTGCGTTCCGCGACAAAGGTGCGTTCCGCAACAAGGTCCGTTCCGCGACAAAGGTCCGTTCCGCGACAAAGGTGCGTTCCGCGACAAAGGTGCGTTCCGCGACAAGGTCCGTTCCGCGACAAAGGTCCGTTCCGCGACAAAGGTGCGTTCCGCGACAAGGTCCGTTCCGCGACAAAGGTCCGTTCCGCGACAAAGGTGCGTTCCGCGACAAGGTTTTGAAAATCCAACAAGTCTGGAGCGGGCCCACAATGGTTGTTCAAATTATTACATGCCTTGTTGAAAACTGAAATAAACTAAATTAAACAAAATAACAGTCTATCCACTTCCGGCCAGTGACCATTCTCCGACTGGTGGTCGACGGCGGTGCCGGCGACTTTTCCGGCCAGATTCCGGCCAAACTCCGGCGAGCTCCGATCAAATTCCGGTGATGCTCCCAGCGGCTTCTCCGATCAGTCTCCGGCGACTCTTTTGGCGGCGGCGGCGGCGGCTGTACTCTCCTTCTCCTCTTAGATTAAATTGGAAGGTCCATGCCAATTGGGCCAAGGCCGTTTGTATCGGACATTCCGGCCTGCTTCTTCTGTTTTGCTGGAATCAGAACTGCTCCTTTTTATCGGCTCAGAAACATGGATCGGGTCGGATTTGACTTCCACGTCAGTACTTGACAGTGATGGCATTGACAGCCCTACAATCAACGCACATCCGCCATTCTCCATTCTTTTTTGGCACTAATAGCACTGGAACGGCACACGGTGATAAACTTTCCCGAACCCAGCCCTTCTCAAGCAGTCCTTGAACCTGTCATTGAATTTCCTTCGTTTCCTCAGGATTCATCCGGTAGGCGGGTCGGTTAGGAATAGAGGCTCCGGGCATGAAGTCGATTCTGTGCTCCACGCCTCGAAGTGGTGGCAGTCCGGCAGGCACCTCTTCAGGAAATACATCCTTGTTGCGTTCAAGCATCCTAGCAAAATTTTCAGACAATTCAGGTGCAATATTGACAGTTCTACTAGCAGATTCATCGGGCTTAATTAAAGCAAGAAAACAGTGACCTGCAAAGCCAGGTTCTAGCGCTGCTTGCTTGAATTCTGTTTTGGTCAGTATCAGACACTGACTTTCATTGCTTGCCTCTGCGGAGGTCTGGCCCACCTTGGCCTTGCCTTTGGCAATGGCTTTGGCAAGCTCTTCCGCTTTTGCCATGTTCGCCCTAAGCTTCTCCTGATCTAATCTTACAAGTTTTACAGGCAGAGGCTTAAACAAATAGTCCTTTTGTCCATGCTTAAAGTACAAAACATTGGATTTGCCCCTATAAGTGGCATCCTTGTCGAATAACCACGGCCGGCCTAACAAGACGTGGCATGCGTTCATCGGGACGACGTCGCATAACACCTTCTCAGAGTAAGTTCCTTTGGTGATGGGAACCCACGCCTGTTGGGTGACCTTGGTCTTTCCACTGTTGTTCATCCAATGGAGGAGATATGGCTTGGAATGTTCTTCAACGGGCAGTTGTAACCTGCGAGCAGTGTACAAACTGACAACATTAGTGCAACTGCCGTTATCAACAATTAAAGTAGCATTATTGCCTAAAATAGTACAACGACAATGAAAGAGATTCTCCCTTTGTTCGTTGTCTGCGGTTTCAGTTCCTCTGTCGGCATTCAATGCTCTCATAGCAACCAAAAGATTCACGTCTTCCTCATCCTCAGGTGCGACTTCAGGATTGACCGGTTCTTCTTGATGGTACTCTTGTAGTTCAGGATCTTCAAATTCATGCTCATCTTCGGAGTCATAGATCCTGAATACACCCGGTTCAATCTCAACCACTGGTCTCTGATCCTCTCCAGTATTGAGTACTGCCACTCTCTTTGGCGGATTATTGCATGTCGTCGCATAATGACCCTTTTTACCGCACTTGAAACAAATAATGTCTCGTGCATCTCTGGCGGGTGGCCTTTGCTCCCTTCCCTGAACTGGAGCGGGAGCTTTGTTTCTTTCCTCCTGATTGTAGGCCTTGAAAGCTTGTCCCAAATCAATTCCTCGCTGTCGATCCCGACCCTGTTGCTGTTGCGGCTGCTGCTGGGGCTGTCGATAATTGGGCGGTGGTCGGATCAACCAAGGTTTGTTGGGGTTGTAATTGTAGTGCCCTGCAGGAGTGGTGCGATGGGATTTCCTCTTCAGTTGTGCCTCATACCTAGCAGCTTTCCTAACCAGATCGGTGATGTTGATGTATCCCCTCATCTCCATTTCTTCATGGATTTCGGGTCTCAGGTACTTGGCAAATCTGGCTAAAGTGATTTGGGGTTCCTCATTCACTTGAGCCCTCATCATGAGCATTTCCATCTCACGATAGTACTCTTCTACAGTTTTGTTTCCTTGTTGGAGACCCACTAATTTTAAGTACATATCTGGCTTATAGGTATGTGGTACAAAACGATGTTCCATGATATCCAATAAATGCTCCCAATCTGCTATTTGAGCTCTTCCCGCGGTATGGAGATCAGAACAGTATTTCTTCCACCAAAGCTGTGCATAATCTTTGAATTCGGTCACGGCCAACTGGACCTTCTTGAAGTCTGAGTAGTTATGGCAATTATAGATCATCTCCATCGAATGTTTCCAATCGAGAAATTCATTAGGATCACTCGTCCCCTTGAACGCAGGTATGGTGAACTTAATGCTTTTCAGATTGTCGTCCATTCGTGGTTCTCCTTCAAAATCAGCAGCTGGCTCGAAGTTCAAACGGTGTCTTGCTGGTGGCGCATTTGGCGGCACAGGTGCTCCGACAGGTGGTGGTGGAGGCATAGCTAAATGATCGGTTACAGGAGTTTCAGGTCGAACCGTGGGATTGGCCTGCAATGGTGGGTGCAAACGGTGTCGTTCACTGGATCGCGGACCTAAACTCCGGTTAAATTCCCCAAACTGCAGTTCTCGTTCGGCTAAGACTTCCTCTGCAGTTGTCATATCGGCCCGGGAGACTCCGCTAGTTCCTTCTTGTAGAGTTCTCGGGAGCGTAGACGCTACTGCCGGTATTGTGGATGGGTTATTCTGGGGTGTGGTACTCTGAGACGGAGCATTTTGAGGTGTCGTGTTCTGTGGTGACGGAGTAGGGAAGAAGGCTTCCTCCAATCTCCGTTCGACTCGGTTCATGACTAACCTCTCAATTGCTTCACTTTGGAATCGTACCCGACCTGCAATATCATCAACAATTTCATCAACACGAGTATTGACTTCTTCAACACGCTTATTGACAGTTTCAATATTAGAAGAA
Organism: Hygrophila difformis; assembly: GCA_030278955.1. Lineage (NCBI taxonomy): Eukaryota > Viridiplantae > Streptophyta > Magnoliopsida > Lamiales > Acanthaceae > Hygrophila > Hygrophila difformis. Next base: position 106,378 of record JAOANR010000308.1, on the reverse strand, counting down.
TTAATATTTAAAGACTGAGTAAGCGTGTCGATGTCGGTCTTCTTGGCACTGGTCTCATGCAGAGTTCGCATCATTTCCATCAGATCAGACATCGTTGGTTCAGTGCGTCCTGCCATCTCACAGATAAAATTATTTTATAGATATAAGATGTTAGAGAAATAAACAGAAATCTGTAGAGTGAACTCGCAGATATTCCTCTCGATTTCAGTCCCTTGGCCCAGACACCACTGTCGAAATTCACCTGCTCAATGACCCAATTAGATGCAAAGAAGAGAAATAATTGCGACGCGCAAATCACGAAGCAGTATGAAGTGCTCGACTCAATCAAAGGACGCTATGATATGTATGTGATATGCAATGCAAATGATAATTGAGCACAAGTCGATGATTAGTGCTATTGCTATCAACGTTCACAATCCTTCCAAATTGGTTATGTCCTTGATTGATCCCAAATATATGAGTAGGCTCACAGAAAAATAACACTCGGGAAAAAAAAGTCGTAATACTCAAGTGGCTTCTCGGCTAGGTATCACAACTCATGAGAGGAATTCCAATGCCTTTATAATAGGCGGAACTTCAACTCAGTGTTCGTGAACTTTGTTCAGAGGAACAATTGTGCCAGTCAGATATCCACTTTATTGTATCACTAAAAATATATGTCCCAATATCCCAAATATAAGTTGGTGGCTCACCTTTGCACTCAAAAGACTTAGGAATATTTCCCAACAAACAAAACACTCAATCCCAATTGATTTGGAGGCTGGCAGATTTGGCACTAGGTGAATTTGGTGGTTTTTATCCCTCCCAACGGTACCAAGGACAAAGGGGATCAATATGATAGCGACTAAGGGTGAGTTAGGGGGCAAAATAATGCAAAAGTGGTACTATTACTGCTCTCACGCGCCCTCATTGTCTGGTGTCGCCAGCTTTTGGGCAATTGGTACAAAAGTGGTCATAACTTTGTCAATACTTGTCCAAAACACTTGATTCAAATTGCAATGGATTCAGGACTCAATTTTCTTGAAGATGGTTGAAGATTCATCAAGAAACTCAAAGAACTCAAGAAGTTATGAACATTCAAAGTTTGCTGCAGATTCGGACTCACAGTGGCAGTTTTTTTGTTTTTGTGATTTGATCGACCAAATGAGCTCCAAACGCCTTGAAACCACTTCCAATCGATTCCTAACACCCAAAATATGTAAACACAGCCCTTGGAATTATAGCAGGTCGCTCACCCCAACTTGGAACAAACACCAAAAGTTCAGATTGTGAAAATGGAGAGCAAACTAGGCACTTGTTCAACCAAACTTGTGTTCAATGCTCAAAATGCTTTGGGAATAATGAAATATCCATACATTGATGTTCCAACACATGAAAACAAGCATACAAACACAAAATCAAAGGATCAAAAAGCAAAACATATGATATTTTTGGATTTTGGATGAAGAACATGAAGAACACTCATGAATCTTCAAATGAACATAACTTTGGCATATGAACTCCGATTTTGATGAATCATACACCAATGGAAAGCTCTTGAGATGAGGATTAAGAATATTGGATCAGATTTCTCAAAATCTCAAGGAGTCAAAACCAGAAATTCGAAAAAGTGGACAGAATGCTTCTTTTTAGGGTTTTTGGAGGAGTTTTTGGTGGAATATGAGGGTTTTGGAAAAATTTGGGCATTATAACCCCTAGAAAATGGATGATTTTGGGTTGCCAAATGGAACGTGGTTCCAAATGGGGAGTGGTGGTGTGTGAAATGAATCCTACCAACTAGCAAACAATGGCTCTGATACCAAAATAAATTGATGCCATGGATCGGTTTGCTTGCTAAGTTGGTCCTTGGATGAAGGAGATGAACAAGAACACAAAATAAAGAAAAAAATAAAAGGATAGGGGAATTTTTGGAAGAAGGGGACTAAGTAAATCCAAGGGAAGTGAGATTTACCCAAGACAAATGGATTTCATGAGTGCATCTTCCAATAAGGCCATTGAAGCAAATTCCAATCTTCAATGGTGTGGGTGAACCTAGGGTTTACTCACAAAGTGTTGAGAACCAAGTGTTGGCTCTCAAGAGAGAAAAGTGACTTTGATTCAATGAAATGAGTTGTTCAAAAATATCAAAGTGGTTACAAATGCTTGGGGACCTCATATATATAGAGGAAGCCCATAAAACTAGATTAAACAACCCCAGCAATGTTTTCAACAAACTGGATACAAGGAAATATTAAACTGGATAAGCTTTGTCGCTAAGAGGGTCGTGTCGCGAAGCAAGGCACCGCGACAGGGGTGCTTCTGGCTCGAGCCTTCTCCTTGTGGCGCTAGGCATACTTGGTCGCGATGCTGGACTGTGTCGGGGAAGGGACTTGTCGCGGAAGGGGGTTTGTCGCGGAAGGAGCTTTGTCGCGGAAGGGGGCTTGGTCGCGGAAGGGGGCCTTGTCGCGGAAGGGCTTTGTCGCGGAAGGGGGCTTTGTCGCGGAAGGAGCTTTGTCGCGGAAGGGGGCTTGGTCGCGGAAGGGGGCCTTGTCGCGGAAGGGCTTTGTCGCGGAAGGGGGCTTTGTCGCGGAAGGGGGTTCCGCGACAAAGTGGTAACTCCGCGACAAAGGTAGCTCCGCGACAAAGGAGCATGTTCCGCGACAGATGAAGAAATCCTCCAACTTTCATCCGACTGGGGCCCACTGAGTCCGGCGACATTGTTCCGACGTTGACCGGTCGTTGACCGGTGCCGGCGACTTTTCCGGCGAAGTTCCGGCCAACTTCCGGCGACTTCACCGGAGTTCCGGCGAACCTCCGATGATGACGGCGGCAACGGCGGCGGCGGCTGTGGGGCCCTCCGTTGACCTCCTTATGCTGTTTTGATCTGTTTGTGCATCTGGAGGTCTCCTTTCTTCCGGATTTAGCTGGACGGGCTGGGTCCCAAATTAATGAGACCCGGGCCCTTCCGGTATTCGTCCGCCTGCATCAGCAGCTTCAATTTGGGCTCCTTCTTCGGCTCCAGTTTATCTGCTTCCTGAAATAAAAATAAAGAGACAGAATTAATAAACTTCTTTATTCGTGCCTTTGAAACCGGCCCTTCCGGGAAATAGGGAATCATGATGCCATGTGTCATGACATCCATGTCACCACAGGACAAGAAGTGGCGTGGAAGCCAGAACGAGTGCTACAGTAATTCCTTTTCCGGAAGGACCCTGTTCGAGAAAGCAGACGAAGAAGTTCACATCCAATATAGCTGAATTTTTGAAGGATAATTTTGATCGAGAGTTGTCCAAGATTTCCAACATCCGATCCGAAGCAACTCTACTCTTACAGCTCGAGCAGGCAGATGTCCGGGATCCGGATCCGTAAAACCGGAAGATTGATCGGAGAAGAATATTCGCTTTTGACACATTTTGTAATAGTATAGCATCAATATGCCTTAAAACGGCTCGTACGACGCTATCCGCATAGTCTACGGCGCTATCCTATAGCGTCGTACCATGTATAGCGTCGTCCCAGTCCAAGTCAGAGTACGGCGCTATCCTCAGCGACGCTATCCAGCCCGACGGCGCTATACACCTATAGCGTCGTAATTTTCAAAAGCTCAGAAAATCGAGAAGGCCAAGTTTCAAGTACTACGGCGCTATCCACATCGACGACGCCAAGCAGTATAGCGTCGTAGCCCTTTAGCGTCGTAGCAGTGTAGTTTTGTTAGGGTTTGTTTGCTTACTTATTTCTTCCTTTGTAACTTGTAGGGGCTTTGGCATTCCTTATAAATAGCCTCCCCCATCACTTGTAAGTGATCTTTTGTTGAATGATATCAAACTTTGCCATTTGCAAGTTTACTTCCAAAAGATCACCACTCATCCATTTGATGCATAATCATTTGGACAACTTACATCAACTTGGATGTTGAAGCACACCATGTTGATTTTCACCAACACTTGAGTTTAATGAGGTTGTGAGGACAAGGCATATGGACTTGTTTGCCTTCCATTGTTGAATGCTTGAGTTGGTTGCTTCCTTATCACCTTCCTTCACCTACTTGCTTCTTCATCTTTGTTTTTCTTTCGAGAATGTATCCTATGATCCATGGCATTAGTTAGAATTTGGTATCAGAGACAAAGATAGGATCTTTCTTGAGATTTAACTTCAAAAACACCAAAAACATCAAAAATCGAAAACCCTAAAAAGTGGACAGGTTCTGTTCGGGCTTATTCTGGACTTAAGAATTTTGAATTTGGCAAATCGGGGCACATATTTGAATTCCTCATGTTGAGTAGATGAATTTGCATATGTGGATCATCAAATTTGGAGTTCATATGACAAAGTTATGATCAAATCAAGTTTTGGTGTTGTTCTTGTTTAAAAATCCGAAAATCCACCAACTTTTGGTTTCGATCTTGAAATTTTCATGTTAATGGGCTGTAATATGTCTTAATGATGCAAGTATGATCATGTGTTTAAGTTATTAATTGTTGATTGCATCAAAAATTCCAAAATCATATTTGAGTGTTCTTCAAGTTCATCACCACCTCCTTGTTTGTTCATCTTGTTCTTGGACACCACCTTGCTTGTTCATCCCATATTCAAGTGTGTTCTTGAGCTTGTAATAATTGAGAGAAGTGTTCTTGGGCACCACCTTGTTTATTCATCCCATCTTCATCCTTGTTCTTCACCACCTTCAAGCTTGTTCTTGGATAAAAATTGTTGATCCAAAAAGGTGTTATCAAGAGGTGTTAAAGGGGACAATCAGCCGCAACATGCCTTGTTTTGTGTAATCACTCAAGTACTTTTGGGATAAGGTGACATCATAAGTCATCATCAAGATCAAAATTGTGTGTTACGACCCTATCCACCTCCTTGCTACGACTCTATCCACCTCCTTGCTACGACTCTATCCACCTCCCTGCTTTACGACTCTATCCACCTCCTTGCTACGACTCTATCCACCTCCTTGCTACGACCCTATCCACCTTCTAGCTTTACGACCCTATCCACCTCTTAGGGATAGCGTCGTACCTCTCTCCATTTGAGCATTATTGTTCAAAATTTTTCCTAAGTCGGATATATATAGCTGGCACTTGGTTCCTCTGATTTATTTTAAATCACGAACACAGAGTTGAAGTTTTAATCAGGCAATGTTCTGCTCTTAAAATTCCTCTCGTAACAAGTGAAACCTAGCTGTTGAAATTCCTCCGGAAAAATTTATCTGTATATTGGAGAGAAAAGTTAAAAAAAAAAAAAAAAAAAAAAAGGAGGCTTTTGTTGATTACAGATATATTGGGATATTCTGTGTGATCATTCGGGAGTCGAGTGAAGTGAGATCTCTTTTCAGAATTTTAAACTCCACCCCGAAAATTTTTAACCCTTGTGAGGATTTTGGAATTTGACGTGTAAATTGCAATTAATCGCGGTAACGCAAAATCCTTACATCGTGATCACATATTTTCAGTACATTAATATCTGTAATTATTTATTTTATTTTAATTTTATTGCTGTCGAGTCTAGTAGTGGTCCAACAGTCTTGTTGTCAGCCTTAATCTCAAGTGTGGTTGAAATCTTCACGGAAGCATCGGATCGAGAGAGCGAAAATTGAGAGTGCTTCTTGAGTGACAACTTTCACTGTTGTACAAGTGCTACTAACCTCTCTTATATATATATTGATTTGTGTTGTGTAGAGTTTACCAATCAAATGGCAGGAGAATCTGGATCATCCAACTCTGAGATTATCAATTTCCTTCAGTCTTTGAATCAGAAAATGGAACGAATTGATAAAAAGATTGAAGATATTAATACCAAAGTGGATAGTCAGATTGAGGGCCTGCATACTGAACTGGAGGATAGACTCCGAATTCAAGGTAATGCTGTGGAGCAACACATAAACCGAGTGGTACAGAGACATCAGTTAGGGGACATTGGGACCCCAAACCCGAATGCTCCACACAACACCCCAGACTCGGAGCAAAGTGAAATTAATCCTGATGATGATATGGCCGAAGCAGAACAGGAGCTTGAGGAGCAGTACAATATGCCAAGGGGACTCCGAGCAAATGCCGGACGTAATGCTCATCCACCCCCACCTGCAGCAGCACCTCGAGTACCTAGGGCACCAAGAGGCCGAAGATATCAGAACAATCAGGATGAGGAGCAAGAAATCAAAGGAATTAAATTTGATCTTCCAGTATTCAAGGGAACACCTGATCCAGCAGAGTTCATTGAATGGAAGGATTCCATTGAGCTGATTTTTGACTGCCACAATTATTCTGAAAGGAAGAAGGTACAGATTGCAGTAACACAGTTCAAGGATTACGCTCTAGCTTGGTGGCAGAAGACTGCAAAAGAAATCCGGGAACGCGGTTTTCGACCAACCGAGACTTGGGATGATCTGATCCGTTTGATGCAGCAGAGATTTGTACCCTCTTATTACAGGAGAGGCTTGTACCACAAGATGACTACTCTAACTCAAGGAAGCAAGACCGTCAACGAGTATTATCAGGAAATGGAAAAACTGATGACTCGTTGTGGAGTTAGAGAAGACGAAGAAATTACAAATGCCAGATTCATGGAAGGGCTGAGGAAGGATATCCGAGATGAAGTGGATCTTCGAGGCTACGAGCATACTGAGGATTTAGTACATCTTGCAGCCAAGATCGAAGCACAACATCGGAGGGCCCCACGGATCACATTCGGAAGCAGTTCATCCGGACCGAGCAAACCTTGGCCTGGTAAGGATTGGACAGGTAGATCGTGGCCCCGCATCGAGGACAAGCCCAAGCCACCGCAGCCAAAGGGCTTCGAACTGGCAAAGGAATTTAAAGCCTACAAGCCACCTGTTCAGAATACACCACCAGCACGACCAAAAAGAGACATCAAAGATGTCATGTGCTTCAAGTGTCAGAGAAAAGGACACTATGCAAATGAGTGTCCCTTCACCAAAAGGGTTGCTGTGTTGGAAAGCGGTCATCTGAAGATCATTGAATCGGATGAAGAAGGATCAGAGGAGGAAGAGCAAGAAGAAATTGCTCCAATAAAAATTGAGGAAGTCAGTGGTGACCACGAAGTAGTCGAAGAAACAGAAGAAAGAGTTCTAACTACTTTCGTGGCAATGCGCGCTTTGAATGCTGAGAAAATCGAACAACCACCACCTGACGAGCAGAGAGAAAATTTATTTCATTGTCATTGTGACTTAAATGGTAATTTGGCTTCAGTAATTGTTGATAACGGTAGTTGCACTAATGTTGTTAGTACATATACTATTCGCAGGTTAGGACTGTCTACCGAAGATCATCCGAAGCCATACCATCTGCATTGGATGAATGACAATGGAAGTCTGAAGGTGACACAGCGAGCCAATGTTCCCATCAAAATTGGCACGTATGCTGAAAAAGTTTGGTGTGACGTTGTACCAATGACGGCTTGCCACATTCTGTTGGGAAGGCCTTGGTTGTATGATAACGACGTCACATACAAGGGCAAAGACAATTCTTTATCTTTTAAGTTTTGTAATAAATTGTACACTGTTAAGCCTCTCCCGATCAAGACTGTAAAAATTGATCAAGAGAGACTCCGTGAAAACATGCGCAAAGAAGAAGCAGAGCACAAGGCGAAGCAGAAAGGCAAAACAAAAATTTCCAGACTGGAAATTCATGATAAAAATTCTGAACCGTGCCTTTTGCTGACAAAGAATGAATTCGATCAAGCAATGCAGCAAAATAACCCAACAGGTCACTGTTTCTTAGCTTATTATAAACCTGTTGAATTTGTTTATAGAACTTGTCATACTGCACCTGAAATTCCTGATGAATTTTCTAGGATGCTGGAACGGAATAAAGATGTATTCCCAGAAGAAGTACCGGCAGGATTACCACCTCTTCGTGGTATCGAACATCAGATTGATTTCGTACCAGGTGTTTCTATTCCGAACAGACCAGCATACCGGATGACTCCGGAAGAGACCAAGGAGATTCAGTCACAAGTTCAAAAGTTGCTTGACAAAGGATGGGTACGAGAGAGTCTGTCTCCGTGTGCGGTACCAGTACTTCTAGTACCAAAGAAAGATGGTTCATGGCGAATGTGTGTCGATTGTAGAGCAGTTAACGCCATCACAGTCAAGTACCGGCACCCCATCCCACGCCTTGATGATATGCTTGACGAGCTTGGTCACGCAAATATCTTCTCCAAAATTGATCTCAGAAGCGGTTACCATCAAATCCGAATGAAACCCGGAGATGAATGGAAAACGGCTTTCAAGACCAAATTCGGACTCTACGAATGGCTTGTTATGCCATTTGGTCTCACCAATGCACCGTCAACATTTATGCGTCTCATGAATGAGACTCTGCGCCCATTCATAAATAAATTTGTTGTCGTTTATTTTGATGATATTTTAATTTATAGTCATAATGAACCTGATCACGTCTCCCATGTCCAACAGGTTATCCACAAGTTGCGGGAAGCCAAATTGTATGCTAACATGGAGAAGTGTACATTCCACGCGACAGAGTTGAACTTTCTGGGATTCATAGTTGGACGCGGAGGTTTAAAGGTTGACGAACAGAAAGTTAAGGCCATTGCTGATTGGCCACCTTTGAAAAGTGTTCACGAGGTTCGACAGTTTCTTGGACTCTGCGGATTTTTCAGACGTTTTGTTCCGCAGTTCAGTGTCATTGCCGCGCCCCTCACAACGCTACTTAAAAAGGATCTGCCTTTTAAGTGGGGGCCAACGGAACAGAAGACGTTTGCTGATTTGAAGGAAAAATTGACACATGCTCCGGTGTTAGCCTTGCCGAATTTCGACCTCCCGTTTGAAATTGAATGCGACGCATCCGGAACGGGAATGGGAGCAGTGTTAATCCAAGAAGGTCGTCCGATTGCATACCACAGTGAGAAATTTTCAGGAGCGTCATTGAATTATTCCACTTATGATAAGGAACTGTTTGCTGTGGTAAGGGCATTAAGAGTTTGGCAGCACTATCTTCGAGGTCGAGAGTTCGTCATCAACACGGACCATGAAACCTTGAAGCACATCCGTGGACAAGGACAGTTGAGTAAGCGACATGCGCGATGGAGTCAGTTCATCGAAGGATTTCCCTATGTCATCCGATACAAAAAGGGAAAGGACAACGTGGTCGCAGATGCCTTGTCACGACGAGCAACACTGGCTGCCATGGCGACAACACATTTGCTGGGATTTGAGCATATTAAAACATTGTATGCTACTGACCCAGATTTTGAGGAAGTGTACCGACAGACTGAAGTACACTCGTTTAAAGAGTTCTCCAGACTGGATGGTTTTCTCTACCGGGAGAATCAGCTGTGTATTCCAAGAGGTTCTATCAGGGAGTTGCTTATTCAGGAAGCTCACAATGGACAACTGATGGGACATTTCGGAAAGAACGCCACAGCTGAAATATTAGCCGAAAAATTCTATTGGCCTGGATTGAGAAAACAAGTCGAAGAATTCATTTCTAAGTGCATCATCTGTTTAAAGGCGAAGTCCACGGTTAAGCCTCATGGTCTTTACCAAGCATTACCAGTTCCAGCAGGACCGTGGTTAGATATTTCAATGGATTTTGTGCTAGGTCTACCCCGTACTGCTCGTGGAAAAGATTCAATCTTTGTCGTGGTAGACAGGTTCTCAAAAATGGCACATTTCTTGCCTTGTACGAAAACCAGCGATGCACTACACATTGCAAAGCTATTTTTCAAGGAGATAGTGAGACTACACGGGATTCCGAAATCGATTGTTTCGGACAGAGATGTCAAATTTATCAGTTACTTCTGGAAATCCCTCTGGAGCGAGATCGGAACGAAGCTACTGTTTTCAACTGCATTCCACCCACAGACAGACGGACAAACTGAAGCTGTCAACAGGGTACTCGGCAATCTGCTTCGTATCATTACTTCCTCCAACTCAAAGAGTTGGGATGAATGTTTGCCGTATATTGAATTCGCATACAACCGGCACATTCATAGTGCAACTCACATATCTCCATTTGAATGCGTTTATGGTTTTAATCCCCTATCCCCGATTGACCTTCTGCCATTGCCCAGCAATGAGCATTTAAATGTAAATGGCAGAAACAGGGCTCACGCTATCAAAGAGATGCACAAGAATGTCAAAGAGAGCCTACAGAAATCGGCGGAAACATATGCGCGATATCACGATAGGGGAAGGAAGAAACTGGTACTGAAACCAGGAGACTGGGTGTGGCTTCATCTCAGAAAAGAGAGATTCCCAGCAAAGAGACGCAGCAAACTATCTCCACGAGGAGATGGACCATTTAAAATTCTTGAACGGATTAATGATAATGCATATAAACTAGAATTGCCTGAAGAATATGGAAACATTAATCCGTCTTTTAATGTTGCAGATCTTGCGTTGTATGAACGGGACGAACAGGATGAGTACGATGCTTGTCGGTTGATCGCTCAACCTCCTCAAGGGGGAGGGAATGGCGTGGAAGCCAGAACGAGTGCTACAGTAATTCCTTTTCCGGAAGGACCCTGTTCGAGAAAGCAGACGAAGAAGTTCACATCCAATATAGCTGAATTTTTGAAGGATAATTTTGATCGAGAGTTGTCCAAGATTTCCAACATCCGATCCGAAGCAACTCTACTCTTACAGCTCGAGCAGGCAGATGTCCGGGATTCGGATCCGTAAAACCGGAAGATTGATCGGAGAAGAATATTCGCTTTTGACACATTTTGTAATAGTATAGCATCAATATGCCTTAAAACGGCTCGTACGACGCTATCCGCATAGTCTACGGCGCTATCCTATAGCGTCGTACCATGTATAGCGTCGTCCCAGTCCAAGTCAGAGTACGGCGCTATCCTCAGCGACGCTATCCAGCCCGACGGCGCTATACACCTATAGCGTCGTAATTTTCAAAAGCTCAGAAAATCGAGAAGGCCAAGTTTCAAGTACTACGGCGCTATCCACATCGACGACGCCAAGCAGTATAGCGTCGTAGCCCTTTAGCGTCGTAGCAGTGTAGTTTTGTTAGGGTTTGTTTGCTTACTTATTTCTTCCTTTGTAACTTGTAGGGGCTTTGGCATTCCTTATAAATAGCCTCCCCCATCACTTGTAAGTGATCTTTTGTTGAATGATATCAAACTTTGCCATTTGCAAGTTTACTTCCAAAAGATCACCACTCATCCATTTGATGCATAATCATTTGGACAACTTACATCAACTTGGATGTTGAAGCACACCATGTTGATTTTCACCAACACTTGAGTTTAATGAGGTTGTGAGGACAAGGCATATGGACTTGTTTGCCTTCCATTGTTGAATGCTTGAGTTGGTTGCTTCCTTATCACCTTCCTTCACCTACTTGCTTCTTCATCTTTGTTTTTCTTTCGAGAATGTATCCTATGATCCATGGCAAGAAGGAAGTCACTTGTTGGAAGTGTGGAAAGAAAGGTCACTATGCCAATGAGTGCCACACACAAAAGAGGGTGGCCATGCTCAACACTGGAGAAGAGGAAAGGCCTGTCATTGAGATTGAACCAGGCGTGTTTAGACTTTATGATCCAGAAGGAGAGATTGATTTTGAGGACAGTGATCCCCAAGAGTATCATATCGATGAACCAACCAATCCTGAAGTTGACAACAATGAAGAAGAGGATATCAACCTGTTAGTGGCCATGAGAGTATTGAATGTTGACAAGGAACCAGAACAGACTCCTAATGAACAAAGGGAGAATCTTTTTCATTGTCGATGCACTATTTTAGGCAATAATGCCACTGTTATTGTTGATAATGGCAGCTGCACTAATGTGGTTAGTTTGTATACTGTTCGCAGATTGCAGTTACCAGTAGAGGAGCATTCCAAGCCTTACCTATTGCATTGGATGAACAACAGTGGAAAGACCAAAGTGACACAGCAAGCTTGGGTTCCCATCACCAAGGACACCTATTCAGAAAAGGTTCTATGCGATGTAGTCCCAATGAATGCTTGTCACGTGCTGTTAGGAAGACCTTGGCTATTTGATAAGGATGCTACCTATAGAGGGAAGTCTAATGTGCTATACTTCAAGCATGGACAGAAGGATTACCTGTTTAAGCCATTACCAGTAAGGGCTGTAAGAGCAGACCAAGAGAAGTTAAGGGAAAAGACTGCTAAGGAAGAGGCACTTTTTAAGGCAAAGTCTAAAGGAAAAGCCAAAGAAGGGCAATCAAGTGAAGATTCATGCAACTTGGATCAATGTCTTATATTGACCAAGTCTGAGTTCAAGCAAGCTGCACTAGAACCCGAGTTTTCAGGTCACTGTTTCCTTGCTTTAATTAAACCATATGATTCTGTCAATAGAACTTTATATGCTACACCTGATTTGCCTATGGAATTTTCCAGGATGCTTGATAGGAACAAAGATGTGTTTCCAGAAGATATACCTGCTGGTTTACCACCACTTAGAGGAGTTGAGCATCGAATTGACTTCATGCCAGGAGCCTCAATACCTAACAGACCCGCCTACAGAATGAACCCTGAGGAGACAAAGGAGGTTCAAAGACAAGTACAAGCCTTGTTAGATAAAGGCTGGGTTCGAGAGAGCCTCTCACCATGTGCAGTTCCAGTCCTCCTAGTTCCTAAGAAGAATGGCGAATGGCGGATGTGTGTGGACTGTCGTGCAGTCAATGCCATTACTGTGAAATACCGCCATCCTATACCGAGGCTGGATGACATGTTAGATGAGTTGGGTGGTGCAAACACATTCACAAAGATCGATTTGAAAAGTGGCTACCATCAGATCCGGATGCAACCCGGGGATGAGTGGAAGACTGCTTTCAAGACCAAAGGTCTATATGAGTGGCTCGTCATGCCATTTGGGCTTTCTACTTTTATGCGCTTAATGAATGAAACACTTAGACAGTTTATTGGAAAATTCGTAGTAGTCTATTTTGATGACATTCTTATTTATAGTTGCACTAATGATGATCATGTTTCCCATGTTCAACAGGTTTTGAACCAACTAAGGAAGGTACAGCTATATGCCAACTTCGAGAAGTGTGTTTTCTGTGTACCAGAGGTCACATTCCTTGGATTCGTAGTTGGTAAAGATGGGTTAAAGGTGGACGAATCAAAGATAAAAGCGATTTCAGAATGGAAGCCGCCAACCAATGTGCATGAGGTTCGTAGCTTTCTCGGATTGAGTGGTTTCTTCAGAAGGTTCGTTCCACAATTTAGTGTTATAGCAGCCCCAATTACTTCATTGCTTAAGAGAGAAAATCCATTTAAGTGGGGAGCAACACAACAAAAGGCATTTGATGAACTCAAGGACAAGCTCACTCATGCCCCTGTCTTAGCATTACCAGACTTTGAGCTACCATTCGAGATTCAAAGTGATGCTTCAGGAACTGGTATGGGCGCTGTTCTATTACAGGAAGGTCGTCCAATAGCATACTATAGCGAGAAGTTCAGTGGAGCACAACTGAACTACTGCACTTATGACAAGGAATTATATGCTATTGTGCAAGCTCTAAGAACATGGCAGCATTACTTGAGAGGTAGAGAGTTCATCATCCACACCGATCATGAAACCTTGAAGCACATCAAGATGCAAGGGCAGCTGAGTAAGAGACATGCTAGATGGAGCACTTTTATCGAGTCATTTCCATATGTGATTCGGTACAAGAAAGGCAAAGACAATGTGGTTGCTGATGCACTTTCAAGGAGACTGACATTGGTTTCATTTGCAACCACCAAGCTGATTGGGTTTGAGCATGTTAAAGACCAGTATGCGACTGATGATGATTTTGGAGAGATCTATAAGAAAACTGAGCAGAGGAGCTTCGAGGAGTTTTCACAACTGAATGGATTCCTTTATTTCGAGAATAGGTTGTGCATACCAAAAGGATCCATTAGAGAATTCCTGATTCAAGAGGCACATGCAGGTGACCTCATGGGACACTTTGGCAAAGATGCAACATTGGGAGTACTTTCTGAGCGATTCTACTGGCCGGGTATGAAGAAGCAAGTGATCGACTACATTGCTAAGTGCCTCGTCTGTCTAAAGGCAAAGTCCACAGTGAAGCCACATGACTTATATCAAGCACTACCTGTGCCAAAAGGACCTTGGATCGACATATCAATGGATTTTGTACTTGGGCTACCTCGGACTCCAAGAGCCAAAGATTCTATCTTTGTGGTAGTGGATCGATTCTCCAAGATGGCACATTTTGGCATGGAAGCCGGAACAAGAGCACTGTTGATCCCCGCATTTCCTGACGGACCGGTATCCCAGCAGCGGACTAGGAAGTTTACAACCAGAGTTGCTGAGCTGCTGAACCGGAATTTTGAAGAGGAGCTGTTGAAAGCTAAAGCAGGGAAGATGGGACTAAAGCTACTAATTCAGATAGAGCAAGCTGAGTCGCGAACCACTGCCCCCTGTCGCTAGAGGAGCCTTTGTCGCGGAAGCCCTTTGTCGCGGAAGCCTTTGTCGCGGAAGCCTTTGTCGCGGAAGCCCTCTTGTCGCGGAAGCCTTTGTCGCGGAAGCCCCTTTGTCGCGGAAGTCCTTGTCGCGGAAGAGGAGCCCTTGTCGCGGAAGCCTTGTCGCGAAAGCCCCCCCTGTCGCGGAGGCCGGTATCGCGACCAAGCCCTTGGATCGCGACAAAACCCCTTTAGGGACAAAGTAGCTTTAGGGTTTCTTGTTATTTCCCTTGTTTGTTTATTCCTAGTTTAGGGTTGTTTAAACACTTGTGTTTTGGGACACCTATATATAGGTCCTTCCCAACTTTGTCTCATTTCACCTTTTGAATGAATATATGTTGAAACACTTGGAGAGTGAATATACTTTGTTTGAAAGGTCACCCATGAGTCCATCCATTCGGTTTGGATTCCTTTTGAGCATGGGATGTGTTCAATCGTATCGTAGCCACTAGGATTGTCGATCGAGGGGCTCGTAGCACATTCGGTGTGTGATTGGTCCAAGGTTGAGCCTTCCGACTTGGTAATCCCATTATCTTTTATTTTTCCATTTTCATGTTCTTCACCTTGTTCATCCATGAATATGTGTCTAATCCGATCCATGGCATATCTATTTGGTATCAGAGCCTAGATTAGGCCTTATTCACTCCATCTTATTATCAAAAACCCAAAAATAGTTGTTGTTCTTGAGTTTTCTACTTCCTGTTTACTGTAGCATCGATTTCCGTGCCTGAAATCTCGATATTTTTCAAATCTGGATGCATATTTGAGTTCCTTGAGTCGAGTAGATGAATTTACATATGTGGATCATCAAATTTGGCCAAGTATTGAGTGAGATATGATCATTTTAAGTTTTTAGAGTGTTCTTGTCCAAACTCGAAAATTTTGCCGTTTTTGCTCTTTGATCTTCATATTTTCGTGTTTATGTGCTTGATTTGGATTGTATGTTTGGTTTTAAGTGTTAATTGGTATTATATGCTTGCAATATCCATGTTGGAGTGATTATCCGAGAGTGTGTTTTGTTGGAGTTGGGTTTGAGTGTTCTTGATGTTCATAAGAAAATTCAAATTGTTCTTGAGGGTTTGAGTTTGATCCAAAATAGGGTTTTGGGGTGTGTGTTTATTTGTCTTACTTGGGGGACAAGTGTTGGGATAGTACGATTTTGCTTTTTGGGGAATTAATTGTGCTGCCAAGTTTGTTGGGAGGACTCAAGTGGGTCAACATCAAGGAAAAAGAAAGCTGGACCAAAGGTCCCGTGTCCCCAAGCTCTGTCGCCAAGCGCCTTTGTCGCGGTCCCTCTGTCGCTAAGCCACGCTTAGCGCCAAACTCCAACATAGTGCCACAAGGAGGAAAATCAGGCTCTGTCGCCAAGCGCCTTTGTCGCGGTCCCTCTGTCGCTAAGCCACGCTTAGCGCCAAACTCCAACATAGTGCCACAAGGAGGAAAATCAGGCTCTGTCGCCAAGCGCCTTTGTCGCGGTCCCTCTGTCGCCAAGCCACGCTTAGCGACAAAACACCAGATAGCGCCACAAGGAGGAAATTCTTGCTCTGTCCCTAAGCGCTCTGTCGCTATACGCCTGTCCCTAAGCCACGCTTAGCGACACAACATCAGTTCCGCGACCGCAGTTTCTGAATCTCAACGACCAATCAGAGGCTGCCACGTGTCCATTACAGTATTTCCGAGATATTCATTATATTGCAATATTTGTAATTCGGACTGTACACATTGGGACTGTAATTATTGGACTGTTTTATTTTTTACTGTACGGTTTCACTAAAGTAAATCACGAACAATCTATCGAGTTGAAGTTCCGTCAGTGCTCGCACTAGACAGTGGAATTCCTCGAGGAATAAGTGCTTGCACTGTTCCGCTGATTTATTTTACAAACCATCAGAGTTGAAGCTCCGTCTGTAATTACAGATAGTGGAGTTCCTCAACAGTAATTTTTACCGGGTTGTTTTATCAGCTTGGTAATTTTTGCTATTGGGATTGTGTGAGTGAGGCAGATATTTTATTCCGAGCATTTTATTTTTGTGAGGTTTTTACTTTACACTTCTAAATTGTGAGGGGTCTGGATATTTGCTTGCATAGCTGATTAACGCGGTAAACTGATAATTAATTCAGATTAATCACACTTCACACACAACTCTGAGTCTTTTCATTGATAGAGTCGAACACTGCAAACTGTTTCTTGCACTGTGCGTCCTATATTTTTATCTCTCTCACCCTTTGATAGTGGTTGATACGGTTGAACATTTTCCATCCTATTGGAACCACTGGTGGAGAATCAGGGCCTTCAGTGAGAGATACACTTGTGAGGACTCTCTACATATTTTTCTGTCCATCTTTCTCTAACGTTTTATACATATATCTAGTTTTCCTTCCCTTTCCTTTTAGTTTTATTATGGCAGGAAGTACTGACCCCAACATGGCCCAACTGTTGGAAATGATGCGGAATCTGACAACCGCCGTTGCTGATAACGCCAAGAAGTCTGATCTTGAAACCATGCGCAAGGATATCAATGAAAATGCAACTCGAGTCACTGAACTTACTCAGCGCTTGGATACTCTGACCACTGATGTACAACGGGGAGATACCTTATGGGGAGAAGCACTCCAGACACAAGTCCTGCAACATGTGGACAGAAGGATTGAAGAAGCCTTTCGGCCCACGCCGTCGCCACCTACCAATACCCCCGGGAGTACAAGCGGAGTAAATCGATCAGACATGGAGGAAGCTGAGGCCACTATTGACGAGGACGTCTAGTCCGACAAACTTGTCCAAACAAGAGATACTACTTGCGGTGGGATCAAATGCTAAAGAGAGTGTTGCAAGCACACTTGGAAGCCATTTAGAAGGAGCTTAAAGGCATGTGATGACATGGCACAGGATGATGTGGCGCATGATGACATGGCGGGATCCGAGTCATAAGGAAGCATCAAGAAGCTAGAAGCAAGGATATCAAGGTCAACTCCAACTTCCAAGGGACCAATGACTTGACAAGAGCCGAGAGACCCAAGTCCGAATCCAACAATCGATATGCCGGATTCAACAATCACGGGATCAACATCAAGACTACTTGGAAGGAAGGTTGAAGAAGAATGAAGAAGGAAAGAAAGAGTTTGGACAAGAGAAAGAGGAAGAAACAAGCTTGGAGGAAGAATTAAGACAAGGCATAAGACATGTCTACCTATGTTTCCATTACATGTGTAAATACAATCTAGTTGGGATGTCTTTATGCTTGAGCTTACTTAGCATGATCTCATCAAGACATATGTGATGAGACATGGCAATACTAGGTTAACTATGATGGTCCTAGGTTATTGTCTTAAAGATGGTTAAGCTTGTAATTGTAGGAGTTAGCCTTGTTGGGGGTTAGCTTTGTGGGGAGTTGAGAGATGGTTGCCATAAGGGCCTTGTTTGGCCGAAATACTTGATTTTGAGGGAGCATAGGGGCGGCCATGGAGTTCTTTAAATAGAACCTCCCAACACTTGTATCATTTAGTTTTTGAAGTTTTGAATATTGAATGGAAAATTCATTTTTGAGAGAAAAGAGAGAGTCTCTTCCTTCTTTCATTTGTTCTTGAGAGATAGTTAGAATCTCCAAGAATTTGTATCCAACTTTTCCCTTCCACCACCTAAAGCTCACGGCCGAGCCACCACCACCACCATCTTGGCCGAAGCATCCTTGGAAAGGAGAGTATCCAAATCGGTTCTTTGGACTTAGCTTCAAGGGGTCGTGACACGAGGACGCTTGGAGGAGGCATCCACGGGGTCGATCTTGAAGATCACAACAATGGCGGCGTATGGTTCAATCTAGAAGGGTCCGGGTCGTACGAGTCTTTGGAAGTGATGATCAAGACATCCATCCTTCCCATTTCCATGTAATTCTTCTACTTTTTGCTTGTTCTTCTTTGATCTTTTCTCTTCTTGATCTCGGCCACTTGGCCTTTCCCTTGTTCTTTGTTGGCTCGATTTGATCTTTTCGAAATTAGGCACATAGATCCATGGCATAAATTTTGGTATCAGAGCCTTGCTTAATTTCGAAAATTCCATGTTTAGTTGATAGGAAATCCGACGCCATGCATGCTTGATCTTGTGGCGGTTTTATGGATTTTGTTGTTGAATTGTTGCTTGTTGTTGAAATCCATGTATGCTTGATTCTATGGATTTGATTTCTTGTTAGTTGTTGTTGATTTTGTTCTCTTTTGTTGAATTGGAAAAATCACCCTCATTGTTGAAATTTTGAGCCCTTGTTGAATGCCGTTGGTGCTAGTTTTCACTTCTTCCTAATCTAGATTGTGTAGAATTACATATTTTAGCATCTCGGAGCAATTGTTGAATTTTCTTCCTAAAATCGAGAGAGGGCCGAGAGTTGGGAAACAATAGGGGGCGGTTTTGTTGAATATTTTAGGCTTGTTGAATTTAGTGTTAATTGGAGTGTAGTTGGTTTACTTGCACATGGGGGAGTTAGAGGGAGTTATGGCTTTTAGGACATACTAGGATGTTTCCCCAATTTTAAGACATGCTAGGATGTTTCCCCAAATTCACTACAAGTTGGTTTTTGGTTATTCTTGTTAATTCTTTTGCTAGTCATTTTGCACTTGTTAAATTTTTGGCTTGTTGAATTTTTCTCGTCGGGATTGTTGAATTTGCTTTTGGCCTAGTAAAAGTGCATTTGTTGAAATTTTTGATAAAAGGCAAATCTCAACACTAGTAAAAGCCGAGATTTAAAAAAAAAAATATATATATATTCGGCGCAAAAAAGAGACTTGGCCGAGAGATATAAAAAAAAAAGGAGTTAAAAAGATTGCGGGAGGCCTTAGCTATTGTGTTTTTGTGTCTCGTCTCAATTGTTGAATTTTTGTGTGAGTTGTTGATTCTTTACACTTTGCCAAAGGATTGTTGAAATCTAGGGCAATTTGTTGAATTTGTGATTTGCCAAAGGATTGTTGAAATCTAGGGCAATTTGTTGAATTGGTGTTTTGCCAAAGGGTTGTTGAAACCTAGGGCACTTGTTGAATTTTTGTTTTTGCAAAAGGGTTGTTGAAACCTAGTGCAATTGGTCTTTTTGGTGAATTCAACAAAGGGTTGATTGAAACCTAGGTTGTTCACTACTTTTGTTGAATTTTGAGTTTTGGTGGAGTCTCGGTTTTGGCATCTTGGCCGAGACCTTGTTTGTTCTTTTTAGGGTTTTTGTGTGTTGTGAGTTCACTCATATTGCTTGGGATTGTGAGTAGGATTTTGCTTGAGTTGATATTCATCATTAGTGGGATTGTTGTGAGGATTTTTGGAAGAATTGGACACACTTGCTTCTTACATGCTTTATGTGTTTTTCTTACATGATCTTCTTAACGGTTCTTTGATTGAGTCGAGTTAGAGTATTTGCTTTCCTACTCTAAAGCGTACGTCACTCGAGTTCCAACGTTGCCATTGTGATTCGACCAAGAGAAGCTCTTTGGAGGCCGAATTCGAGACACTTGGAGAAGATCCCTTGTTGCTAGTTTAGGGGATTTGATAGTGTGATCGAGAGACCCGAGGGTACCTAATTCACTTGAGTGAGGTCCATTTGTGTTTGTTTTAGTTTTCTAACATCATATACATATATTTGTAGTTTTTTTTGTCTTTGTGATGTGTAGATATGGCGGCCTTAAAGGAGAATGCACGTGTGCATGTTGTGGCATTGACCTCTCATTTAGAGAGAAGGATGGAAAGAAAGCTTGAACGTATGTATGATGAACTTGGAGATGACTATAGTCCCCTTACATATGGACGGCATCATGGCCATGCAAATGAACCGAGAGGTTCTTTACCTCGATTTAGAGGTCGAGATCACTATGAGATGGACCGAGAGGAGTCAAGGCATGGTCGAACCAATCAAATGCCGAGACCTAGACATGATGATCGAGTTGATGAGCTAAGGAATCAAAGGCGTACACCTAGGCGAGTTGGTCTACATGAAAGTGAATCCGATGGTAAATTTGGTGAAGTAGGCCGTATGTCTCATGGTAGAAAGGATGATGAGTTTAAGAGTATTAAATTTTCAATTCCTAGTTTTAGGGGATCAAGTGATCCACATGAGTTTTTAGAATGGAAAAGTAAGATGGAGGTATTATTTGCTTGTCATAACTATTCCAATTCTAAGAAAGTGCAGGTTGCCGTTGATGAATTCAAGGAGTATGCCATGACTTGGTGGGAGAAACACAATAGGGATCTTGACCGAATGGGTGTAAGACCAATTGACACTTGGAGAGGCTTAGTTCGAGCTATGGAAGCTAGATTCATACCACCATTCTACATGGAGGATCAACTTTCAAGGAGCAAGCAAAAGTACTACATCAAAGAAACATCCTCAATCAAAGAATCATCCTATTCTAAGGAAGTTCAAGAGGAGACCAAGAAGAGCAAGTCTTCAAAGGAGCCCAAAGAAAGCGAGTGTTGGAAGTCACATTCGAAACAAGAAGAATCATCCACTTCCAAGTCAAAGGATTTGATCAAAATAAAATGGAAAACTTCTACTTCTAGTAGAAAAGAAGTTTGTGGGAAGTGTAACAAAAAGGGGCATCATACATCTAAGTGCCTTAGTAATGGATTTCTTATTTTACATGAAAATGGTTCTTATGATTTTATTGTTCATTTTATAGATGGAGAACCAAATCAAGAATTGTTGGATGAGCTTGATGATGCTAGAGGACATGAGGCAATGGAAAAGAAGGATCACATCCAAGAGCTTATGGAGTCCAAGTCTCAAGAAGAACCTTTAGTTCCTACTATTTGCAAGGATTTTGAAAAGGGAGTTGAAAATATTAATATTCATTATTTTCCTTTAAATTCTAATGAAATATTATTAAATGAGGAATTAAATTCTACTAATATCTCTCCTTGTGATTTTTCTAAGGTTCTTGATGAAGTTGTGGAAGTTCAAGAGATTTTGGATGACAAAGAAAATGCATCAACTTCATTAGTTGAGTTGGATGATTTAATCTCTATGCCAAATGATGAGGATCAAGTCATAGCATCCAAAGAAGTAGAAGATGAGTTCAAGGTTGAACAAGAGGAGGATGATCTTCAAGGTTCAAATATGCTTACAACCTACACAAGTTGTAAAAGGGAAGTTGGATATACATCTTCTAGCTTTTGTTTTAATTTCAATAATAGAGAAATATTGTTTGATAATAGTATAAATATTAATTGTGATTTCTCTAATATTTTCGCTAGATTGAAAGATGTGGATTTTTCCAATTGGAGCAAGATGACATACAAGTACCATGCTTGGGATGAGGATACAACAAGAAGGATTTTACTTTTTGATTGTTTTAAACATGTTTTAGGCTTAAATTGTTTTGAATTCTTGTACATGGACATTATGGACTTTGGTGTACTTATTAAGTGGTACTTGGGTAGACCACATGCAAGCTTTGATAGGTTTAGAGCACTCTTAGTTGTTGCCAATGCAATGTTTGCATCTAACCTTGCTTGTAGGAAAGAAAACGACACCATGGGATTTGAAGTGGATCATGAGGATGACACCAAAACACTTGAAGAAGAACTTGAAGGAGATCATGAAGATCTTGAGGAGGAAAGCTCAAATGAGGTTTATTCTTTTAGAATTGATGTTGATGAGCTTGAGGTAGAAAATCCTTTACTACCTACTTTACATTCTAGTATAGAACATGTGGTTTATTTGAGAGATGATTATAAGTATGCTAGAATGATTGAGCCTCACTATGAGAATCATTTATCGTATTCTTTACATTCTAGTATTAAGTATGTGGATTACTTAGGAGTTGAACAAGAGTGTGCTAGTATGTTTGAACATCACCATGAAAGACCTTTAACATGTTCTTTAAATTCTAGCATGAGGTATGAGCCATGTTTGAGAATTGATGACATTTATGCTAGATTATTTGGACATTACTATCCTTTAGCATATTCTTTAAAATCTAGTAGAAACCATGAGCACTACTTGAGAAAAGATGATTGGTATGCTAGATTGTTTGAACAATGCTATATAGAATCTTTTATGGCCTATGAGCATTACTTGAATTACTTGGATACACATGCTAGATTACTTAAGAATCATTTTGTGGATCTTTTTATGCCATATGAGGTCTATTTGAAGAATTTTGATAAGCATGCTAGATTGCTTGAGCACCATTGCATAGATCCTTTCATATATCATAAGAGTTGTTATGAACTAAATTTACTTGGTAAATTTGTTAGGATCAATACTTTTTACTACATACCCTATGATTCTACTACTAGAAGATCTACATATGTTAGGGTATTATGCTATATTCTATGCATACTTCTAATTCTATATTGTAAGCATAGACGTGTAAAGATGTTTGAAAGTATACTTAGATATCGTGGATATCGTTTACTATTTGTAGTATGCTATTTTGTCATACTCTCTTATGGGCTTAATCTTTGTAGGAACATTTGAGATAAGCTTTGGAGTCCAAAGCTTTTCAAGGGGGAGAGTGTGACGAGGACGTCTAGTCCGACAAACTTGTCCAAACAAGAGATACTACTTGCGGTGGGATCAAATGCTAAAGAGAGTGTTGCAAGCACACTTGGAAGCCATTTAGAAGGAGCTTAAAGGCATGTGATGACATGGCACAGGATGATGTGGCGCATGATGACATGGCGGGATCCGAGTCATAAGGAAGCATCAAGAAGCTAGAAGCAAGGATATCAAGGTCAACTCCAACTTCCAAGGGACCAATGACTTGACAAGAGCCGAGAGACCCAAGTCCGAATCCAACAATCGATATGCCGGATTCAACAATCACGGGATCAACATCAAGACTACTTGGAAGGAAGGTTGAAGAAGAATGAAGAAGGAAAGAAAGAGTTTGGACAAGAGAAAGAGGAAGAAACAAGCTTGGAGGAAGAATTAAGACAAGGCATAAGACATGTCTACCTATGTTTCCATTACATGTGTAAATACAATCTAGTTGGGATGTCTTTATGCTTGAGCTTACTTAGCATGATCTCATCAAGACATATGTGATGAGACATGGCAATACTAGGTTAACTATGATGGTCCTAGGTTATTGTCTTAAAGATGGTTAAGCTTGTAATTGTAGGAGTTAGCCTTGTTGGGGGTTAGCTTTGTGGGGAGTTGAGAGATGGTTGCCATAAGGGCCTTGTTTGGCCGAAATACTTGATTTTGAGGGAGCATAGGGGCGGCCATGGAGTTCTTTAAATAGAACCTCCCAACACTTGTATCATTTAGTTTTTGAAGTTTTGAATATTGAATGGAAAATTCATTTTTGAGAGAAAAGAGAGAGTCTCTTCCTTCTTTCATTTGTTCTTGAGAGATAGTTAGAATCTCCAAGAATTTGTATCCAACTTTTCCCTTCCACCACCTAAAGCTCACGGCCGAGCCACCACCACCACCATCTTGGCCGAAGCATCCTTGGAAAGGAGAGTATCCAAATCGGTTCTTTGGACTTAGCTTCAAGGGGTCGTGACACGAGGACGCTTGAAGGAGGCATCCACGGGGTCGATCTTGAAGATCACAACAATGGCGGCGTATGGTTCAATCTAGAAGGGTCCGGGTCGTACGAGTCTTTGGAAGTGATGATCAAGACATCCATCCTTCCCATTTCCATGTAATTCTTCTACTTTTTGCTTGTTCTTCTTTGATCTTTTCTCTTCTTGATCTCGGCCACTTGGCCTTTCCCTTGTTCTTTGTTGGCTCGATTTGATCTTTTCGAAATTAGGCACATAGATCCATGGCAACTATTGAGGAGCAAGGATTACATTTTGGAACTTATGACAGACGGCAAGGTCCGCGAGGCAATCGGGCGCCAGCTCCGACTCCACCTCGACCCCCAGTGCCAACAAATGTCCAGTTCCAAGTTCCTCCACCTCCCCAACCAGCGCCAGCCGCAGCTATTCCTAGACCGCCAGTGCACTATCCACCACGACAGCGCTTAGACATGAATCCACCTCCAGTAGTACATCTCGAGGACGAATTTGAAGGAGATCACACGCCTCGAGCGCATGCTGAACAGAACAGAATGGAAGCCGATCTGCGAGGAATTAAATTCACCATACCAGCATTCAAAGGAACAAGTGATCCAGAGGAATTTATTGATTGGAGACAGTCCATTGAATTAATCTATGACTGTCAACAATATAATGAATTCACAAAGATCCAATTGGCCGTATGTGAATTCAAGGACTATGCATTACAATGGTGGCAAAAGTTACAGCGCGATACTCAAAGGATGGGAACGCCAGCCATTGCCACTTGGGCTCAATTAATGCATGCTATGGAAAAGAGGTTTGTTCCAAGTAGTTACTTCGATGAACTATATCTAAAAGTTAATTTTTGTGTGCAGGGCAACAGGACTGCCGATGAGTACTACAAAGAACTGGAACGCCTCATGATGAGAGCGCAGATGAATGAAGACGAACCGCTACTGATGGTGAGGTTCAAGAGAGGATTGAGACGAGAAGTACTTGCTGAGATCAAGTTGAGAGAATACACTGGGCTAGAACATCTGGTTCAATTAGCCATTGAGATTGACCGTCAACTGAGGGACAAACCCGTCAAATCAACCATTATCTCCAACTCTACCAAGTATTGGACGACCAGACCCAGTGACTCACCTTCAAAGCCGACCGATAAATATGGGAAGCCCAACGCACCAAGAGATGACAGGCCCAACAGGCCTAAAGCTTTCGAGATGGGTAAGGACTTCAAGGACCCATACCGATACAGGAAGGACGATCGAGACAAACCCAAGAGGGATGTCAAGGATGTCACCTGCTTCAAGTGTGGACAAAAGGGCCATTATTCCCGAGATTGTTTGAGAAAAGAAAGGCGAATGGTGATGATAGAACCAGGTACATGGAAAGAGGTTGATTCCGACGAGGAATATGATGAAGCAGAAGCTGAACATGAAGACGATGACAATGAACAGTATCCAGACGAGGGCGACCTGAGCCGAGTAGTCTTGGAGGAGAATGAGGAAGAGTACGTGACTAACTTCATCGCCATGAGAGCACTCACAGCCGAGAAAGCTGACGAACCTAAGGGAAATACACCGGAACAAAGGGAGAATCTATTTCATTACCATTGTAAACTTAAAGGCAATGTTGCCTCATTAATTGTAGACAATGGAAGCTGTGTTAATGCTGTTAGTCTCTATACTGTGCGCAGGTTGGGAATACCTATGCAAGACCACGTGAAGCCATACAATTTACATTGGATGAACGAGCACGGGGCTACGAAAGTCGTGAAGCAAGCACGGGTGCCAATCACTATTGGGCCCTATTCTGAAGATATCTTGTGCGATGTAGTTCCCATGACCGCGTGTCATGTGCTATTGGGAAGACCTTGGATGTATGACAAGCGCGTGATCTATAGAGGCACAGAGAATGATCTCTCGTTTCGTGATGGACAAAGCAGAATCACGATGAAGTCACTACCACCGAAGACTGTTAAGATTGATCATCGGAATCTAATGGAAAACATCCGGAAGGAAGAAGAGGAGTTCAAAAGAAAGCAAAAGGGTAAAGGGGTTGCAATTAATTCTGATAATTCTAATCAATCTCCCTTATTACTTGCAGGCTCTGAACGATGCTTATTATTCACAAAGCAAGAGCTGGAAGCAGCCATCGAAGATGCACCCTCACCAGGTCACTGTTTCCTAGCCTTTGTTAAACCTGTGGAAGAAAATTCTAAGAACTCCCTTGCTACACTTAACGTGCCTGATAATTTTCGCAGGATGCTGGAAGATAACATGGATGTTTTTCCGGAAGAGCTACCAGCAGGGTTACCACCTTTGAGAGGTGTAGAGCATAAGATCGACTTCGTACCAGGAGCATCGATTCCAAATCGGCCTGCATACCGCATGAACCCAGACGAAACTAAGGAGGTCCAGAAACAAGTTCAAGAGTTGTTGGACAAGGGTTGGGTTCGGGAGAGTCTATCTCCATGTGCAGTGCCAGTATTACTGGTACCGAAGAAAAATGGAACATGGAGGATGTGCGTTGATTGCCGAGCTGTTAATGCAATTACCATCAAGTACCGCCATCCAATCCCGCGACTTGATGACATGCTCGATGAACTTGGGGGAGCAAGCATTTTTACAAAGATAGATCTGAAAAGCGGCTACCACCAGATCCGCATGCAGCCAGGAGACGAATGGAAAACAGCATTCAAGACGAAGTTTGGACTGTATGAATGGCTCGTGATGCCCTTCGGACTTACAAATGCTCCATCTACCTTTATGAGGCTCATGAATGAAACTTTAAGGGAGTTTATGGGAAAATTTGTCGTTGTGTATTTTGATGATATCCTTATCTATAGCCACAACGAATCTGATCATGTGAAACATGTTGTGCAGGTGATCATAAAGCTGAGAAAAGCTGAGCTTTTTGCCAACTTCGAGAAGTGCACCTTCCACGTGCCCGAAGTTACCTTTTTAGGATTTGTCGTTGGAGGAAACGGACTGAAGGTGGATGATTCCAAAATCAAAGCTATTTCTGAGTGGACACCACCAACCAACGTCAATGAAGTTCGAAGATTTTTGGGCATGTGCAGGTTCTTTCGAAGATTTGTGCCGCAATTCAGTGTGATCGCCGCACCAATGACCTCTCTGCTAAAGAAGAGTTTACAGTTCAAATGGGGACTAAAGGAGCAGAAGTCATTTGATGAGTTGAAGGAAAAGCTCACCCATGCGCCAGTGTTAGCACTTCCCAATTTCGATCTACCTTTCGAGATCGAATGTGACGCATCGGGAACTGGCATGGGTGCGGTATTGTTGCAAAATGGACGGCCGATTGCCTATCACAGTGAAAAATTCGGAGGAGCTCAATTGAACTACTCCACATATGATAAGGAATTATATGCTGTGGTGCAAGCATTGAGAACATGGCAACATTACTTGCGCGGAAGGGAATTTATTATCCACACGGATCACGAGACGTTAAAGCATATACGAGGACAGGGGCAACTGAAGAATGCAAGACATGCCCGATGGAGCTCTTTCATTGAATCATTCCCGTATGTGATCTTTTATAAGAAGGGAAAAGACAATGTGGTGGCAGATGCATTATCCAGAAGACTGAATTTAGCTGCATTCGCCACAACACACCTGATTGGGTTCGAGCATATAAAGGACTTGTATGCTCAAGATAAAGATTTTGGAGAAATCTACAAGAAAACCGAGAAAATAGCCTTCAAGGAATTCTCTCAATTGAATGGTTTTCTCTACTATGGAAACAAGCTGTGCATACCAAAGGGATCTGTCAGGGAATTTCTGATTACTGAAGCGCATTCAGGCGACATGATGGGTCACTTTGGGAGAATTGCTACAATGAACATATTAGCAGAACGTTTTCATTGGCCGGGGATGGAAAAGCAAGTTGCTGACTTTATCAACAAGTGCATCACCTGTTTGAGGGCCAAGTCGACAGCCAAACCACATGGACTTTATCAAGCATTGCCCGTACCCGAGGGTCCATGGATCGATTTATCTATGGACTTCGTTTTAGGTTTGCCCCGCACTGCTCGGGCAAAGGATTCAATTTTTGTGGTAGTTGACCGGTTCTCCAAAATGGCACATTTCATACCCTGCGCCAAGACCAATGATGCGCACCATGTCGCTAAGATATTTTTCAAAGAGGTTGTGAGACTACATGGCGTCCCGAGGACGATTGTCTCCGACAGAGATGCAAAGTTCATGAGTTATTTTTGGAAATCCCTATGGGCTGAAATCGGAACAAGACTGTTATTCTCCACTGCCTATCATCCTCAGACAGACGGACAGACCGAAGCGGTAAACCGAGTTCTGGGTAACTTACTTAGAATTATCATTGCTTCGAGTAGCAAGAGCTGGGATGAATGCTTACCTTATATTGAATTCGCCTATAATAGACACGTACACAGTGCCACACACATGTCACCATTTGAGATTGTGTACGGGTTTAACCCACTAACGCCACTTGACTTGCTGCCATTGCCTCGCAATGAGCATCTTAATATCAATGGCAGAAACAGGGCAAATGCAATTAAGGAGATGCATAAGGATGTCCGGGACAGCCTGGCCAAAGCTGCTGAAGGCTACGCCAAGTACAACAACCGCGGGAGAAAGGAGCTGAAATTGAACCCCGGGGATTGGGTCTGGCTCAACTGGAAGAAAGAACGGTTTCCTGCAAGCCGACGCAACAAGTTATCTCCGCGAGGAGATGGGCCGTTTAAAGTTTTAGAACGGATTAATAATAATGCGTATAAACTACAATTATCTGAAGAATACGGTCATATTAATCATGTTTTTAATGTTGCAGATCTGACTCTGTTCGAAAGAGATGAGGAAGATCATGGTCGGTTGATGGATCAACCTCCCCAAGGGGGTGGGGATGGCATGGAAGCCGGAACAAGAGCACTGTTGATCCCCGCATTTCCTGACGGACCGGTATCCCAGCAGCGGACTAGGAAGTTTACAACCAGAGTTGCTGAGCTGCTGAACCGGAATTTTGAAGAGGAGCTGTTGAAAGCTAAAGCAGGGAAGATGGGACTAAAGCTACTAATTCAGATAGAGCAAGCTGAGTCGCGAACCACTGCCCCCTGTCGCTAGAGGAGCCTTTGTCGCGGAAGCCTTTGTCGCGGAAGCCCTTTGTCGCGGAAGCCTTTGTCGCGGAAGCCTTTGTCGCGGAAGCCCTCTTGTCGCGGAAGCCTTTGTCGCGGAAGCCCCTTTGTCGCGGAAGTCCTTGTCGCGGAAGAGGAGCCCTTGTCGCGGAAGCCTTGTCGCGAAAGCCCCCCCTGTCGCGGAGGCCGGTATCGCGACCAAGCCCTTGGATCGCGACAAAACCCCTTTAGGGACAAAGTAGCTTTAGGGTTTCTTGTTATTTCCCTTGTTTGTTTATTCCTAGTTTAGGGTTGTTTAAACACTTGTGTTTTGGGACACCTATATATAGGTCCTTCCCAACTTTGTCTCATTTCACCTTTTGAATGAATATATGTTGAAACACTTGGAGAGTGAATATACTTTGTTTGAAAGGTCACCCATGAGTCCATCCATTCGGTTTGGATTCCTTTTGAGCATGGGATGTGTTCAATCGTATCGTAGCCACTAGGATTGTCGATCGAGGGGCTCGTAGCACATTCGGTGTGTGATTGGTCCAAGGTTGAGCCTTCCGACTTGGTAATCCCATTATCTTTTATTTTTCCATTTTCATGTTCTTCACCTTGTTCATCCATGAATATGTGTCTAATCCGATCCATGGCACATTTCATCCCATGTGCGAAGACCAATGATGCTAGACACATTGCCAAGCTATTCTTCAAGGAAGTGGTACGTCTTCATGGAATACCAAAGACCATAGTGTCTGATCGGGATGCTAAGTTTGTGAGCTACTTCTGGAAAGGCTTGTGGAGAGAAATTGGCACTCAACTCCTGTTTTCAACTTCCTACCATCCTCAAACAGATGGTCAGACAGAGGCGGTAAATCGGGTATTAGGTAATCTTTTAAGAATTATCACTGCCTCAAGTTCAAAGAGTTGGGATGAATGTTTACCCCATATTGAATTTGCTTATAATCGCCACATTCATCGTGCCACCCACATGTCTCCCTTTGAAATTGTGTATGGCTTTAACCCCCTAACCCCACTTGATTTGTTGCCACTACCTTGTAGTGAGCATTTAAACACTAATGGCAGGGACAGGGCGGACGCGATCAAGGCCTTGCACAAGGATGTGAGAGACAGCCTACTGAAAGCAACCGAACACTATGCTAGATATGCCAACAGAGGTCGGAAGAAGCTGACCTTGAAGCCCGGAGATTGGGTTTGGGTACATATGCGTAAGGAAAGATTTCCCGCACAAAGGCATGGGAAGTTGGCACCTCGCGGGACAGGACCTTACAAAGTTTTGGAGAAGATTAATGATAATGCTTATCGGATTGAGCTACCTGATACATACAATATTAATCCAAC
This sequence comes from Hygrophila difformis, assembly GCA_030278955.1. Classification (NCBI taxonomy): domain Eukaryota; kingdom Viridiplantae; phylum Streptophyta; class Magnoliopsida; order Lamiales; family Acanthaceae; genus Hygrophila; species Hygrophila difformis. Next base: position 76,005 of record JAOANR010000308.1, on the reverse strand, counting down.
CTTTAACATTGCAGATCTTTCTCTTTATGAACGGGACGAGGAGCTGGAATCTGATCGGTTGATGGATCAACCTCCCCAAGGGGGTGGGGATGGCGTAGCCGGAAGAACCACCGGACTGATGATTCCCACATTCCCGGAAGGACCCGTGTCCAAGCAGCGGGTCAAGAAATTCACAGATGCAATCTCCAAGTATTTCTGTGAAGAAGCTGATGAAAGGGAGCTGGAGAAGACAAAGGGAAGCAGAGCGGGACTAAAGCTGCTGCTTGAATTCCAACCGGAAGAAAGCCCGGGAACCATCCCCATGGCCCCGGCAAGTTCGAGTTGAGTTCTGAGCTAAGGGAAGACTTCCGGATGCACAAGGAAGCAAATCAGCATAAGGAGGAAGAAAACGGATAAAGAGACCAAAAATTCCAGACTTAGCCAAAATTTTGAGGAGGAGCCTCGCACTAACCTTGTCCAAGACTTCTCACGCTTTGTCCAAGACTTTGCTCGCTTTGTCCAGGACTTCGCTCACTTTGTCCGGAAGTTCGCTCGCTTTGTCCAGGACTTCGCTCGCTTTGTCCGAACCTTTCCTCGCGATGTACTGAACTTTGCTCGCGATGTACTGAACTTTGCTCGCGCTATACTGAACTTCGCCCTCGCTATACTGAATTCATCCCACAATGATTTTGGGCTTTCTTTTGGGTTTTCGGCTTGCCTCGCTTTGTGCTCATGCGGCGTTCCTCCGTTCCGTCAAAATAACGTCGCGAGGCTACTTCCCCATTTTTCTCATTTCCGTAATTTAGCTTATTAGCTTGTTGGGCTCTATCCTTTATGGGATTAATTAAGCCCATTAACTTTGTTTATATTCTTAGTTAGTTTGGTTAGGCCCATTAGGGTTGTTTACTTTCCTAGCCTTGTTTATTTTCTTTATTGGGTTGTTTAAACCTTTGTAAAGTTGGTGGGCCTATATATAGTGCCATGGATCCCTTGGTTACTACTTGCAAGAACAAGAGGGAAAGGAAAGGATAGGGAAGCAAACCACAACAAGAACCGAAAGGGGAAGCAACCAAGGTGTTTAGAACCGTGACCTCATCCCAATCCTCCAAGCTCAAGCCTTGGTTTAGTAATCACAATGATGCTTCAAGTCCCAGTGATGAATGTTTCCCAACAAGCATTCAAAGGTGTTTGTGAGTGTGTGTGTAAACTCACAAGGTGATCTTTTGAGAGAAATATCAAGTAGATTTCATTCAAGGCAAAAGATGAGTCTTACAAATGATGGGGGAGGCATATATATAGTGCCAAAGCCCCTAGGAACACTTACAAAGGAAGAAAAATGAAAAAGGGACGAAAATAAGGCCTTGGGCGCTAAGCGGGCGATTTGGGCGCTAAACAGGACTTTGTCCCTATGCGTGGCATGGCGACAAAGCCTGCTTGGCGACAGAGCCTGCTTGGCGCCATAGCCTGCTTGGCGACAGAGCCCGCTTGGCGACAGAGCCTGCTTAGCGACAGAGTCTGCTTAGCGACAGAGCTTTGGGGACAAGTCCCTTTGTCTCTAAGCAGGGCTTTGTCTCTATGCGTGGCTTGGGGACAAAGCGCTTAAGGACAAAAGGATAGGGACAAAGCCTTCTCCCAAAATTTGAAGTCTTATATTATTACATTAATCTATAATATTATCCGACCATCTTCCGACTTTGACCAAAATTTGTCCGGCGACCGGCGGTGGTTCCGGCCGACCTCCGGCGAACTTCCGGTCAATTTTCCGGCGAGCTCCGTTTGACCTTCCGGCGATGCTCCGGTGCTCCGGCGGCTTCTCCGGTCATCTTCCGGCGACTTTCCGGCGACGGCCAACTTCCGGCCAACTTTCCGGCGAGCTCCGTTTGACCTTCCGGTGATGCTCCGATGCTCCGACGACTTCCCCGGTCATCTTCCGGCGACTCTCCGGCGACGGTGATGGCTTACTGCTTCAAAATTGGGGATCCCATGGTTGGAATCCCTCCGGTCTCATCGAGTTGGATCATGATCAATGCTTTCGGATTGTGGCCATCTTCTTTGTTGATTTCGACTTGGAATTCCTCAGACTTGAGAAGGCTTGCAATCCGGTCAGTGAACTTCTTGGTCCGGCTCCGGGAGCATGGTCCAGCTGGGATAATTAGTGTTGCAGATTTGGCTACCACGCCATCCCCTCCCCATTGAGAAGGTTGAGCCATCAACCGATCAAGCTCTTCACCGTCCTCCTCTGCCATGGATCCCTTGGTTACTACTTGCAAGAACAAGAGGGAAAGGAAAGGATAGGGAAGCAAACCACAACAAGAACCGAAAGGGGAAGCAACCAAGGTGTTTAGAACCGTGACCTCATCCCAATCCTCCAAGCTCAAGCCTTGGTTTAATAATCACAAGGATGCTTCAAGTCCAAAGTGATGAATGTTTCCCAACAAGCATTCAAAGGTGTTTGTGAGAGTGTGTGTAAACTCACAAGGTGATCTTTTGAGAGAAATATCAAGTTAATTTCATTCAAGGCAAAAGATGAGTCTTACAAATGATGGGGGAGGCATATATATAGTGCCAAAGCCCCTAGGAACACTTACAAAGGAAGAAAAATGAAAAAGGGACGAAAAATAAGGCCTTGGGCGCTAAACTGGCGACTTGGGCGCCAAACAGGACTTTGTCCCTATGCGTGGCTTGGCGACAGAGCCTGCTTGGCGACAGAGCATGGCGACAGAGCCTGCTTAGCGACAGAGCCTGCTTAGCGACAGAGTCTGCTTAGCGACAGAGCTTTGGGGACAAGACCCTTTGTCTCTAAGCAGGGCTTTGTCTCTATGTGTGGCTTGGGGACAAAGCGCTTAAGGACAAAGGATAGGGACAAAGCCTTCTCCCAAAATTTGAAGTCTTATACTATTACATTAATTTCTAATATTATCCGACCATCTTCCGACTTTGACCAAAATTTGTCCGGCGACCGGCGGTGGTTCCGGCCGACCTCCGGCGAACTTCCGGTCAATTTTCCGGCGAGCTCCGTTTGACCTTCCGGCGATGCTCCGGTGCTCCGGCGGCTTCTCCGGTCATCTTCCGGCGACTTTCCGGCGACGGCCAACTTCCGGCCAACTTTCCGGCAAGCTCCGTTTGACCTTCCGGTGATGCTCCGATGCTCCGACGACTTCTCCGGTCATCTTCCGGCGACTCTCCGGCGACGGTGATGGCTTACTTCTTCAAAATTGGGGAATCCACAATTGGATTCCGTCCGGGTCCTTTAATTTAGTCGGGTCTTTTCTACCCTTGTCGGACCGGATCGGGTAATGGGTTTGGTTGATCCGGATTTTTACGGCATCCTCTCCCCCTTCAGAAGCTTTGGACTCCAAAGCGGGAAGAGTCATTACTCGAGATGGATCAATCGCGCGGGATAAACCTACACAAACCGGTCTCGAATAAATTTTACATTTTCGCATCATTCTAGAAAAACAAAAATGGAATATAAAATCATCAGAATTATTCTCCAGGGAGCAGATATATTTCTCTGTTCTAGCTTCTAAGAGGATGTCTAAGGTGTGATCGCCCGCAGCTCCAGACTTCAATTTCCTATAAAAATAATTGTTTTCATCAGATGCAGTGGTAATTGCTCCTCGAAAATCAGCTTTAAATTTCTCAAGAATTGGAGCGCGGTCACATGGATTATTCCTCACTTGCGCTGCTTTAGAAACTCCAACACGTGTCATTGGCGGAGATTGCTCATGATCAAAAGGAATTTTCTTGTCAGAGAATGGAAAATGACGGGCACGTAGGTGCACTTTGATACCTTTTGACCCAAATGATTTGATCAGATAAGACAAGTGACTCAATGGGATCTTTCCAGTGTAATGAACTCGACCATAATCAGCATTCGTTCTATCAGGCAAAATTAATTTTTCAAGCAAATGCAATTTATACTGATATTGATATTGGTCCAGTCTCAAATTTTCTGTATATTCCCAAATTGGATCAATGTATTCAGGATTTAATTCGAGAGTGGTGAAGTTACCTGGCGGATTCAACTTTTGCTCATTCATCACTTGAGACCTCGGGACTTTTTCCAAAGTAGAAAAATGATAAGATCTTACCCTTGGAGACTTTTGGCATTCCTCAAAAGTGTTAGAAGGTGTGTCCCCAGTGCTGGTTTCTACATTCAATCCTTCGGAATATTCTTCACTGTCATCTGACTTCTCAGAAAATGCCTTGTCAGGCTGTTTCTCTTCGTCACCAGAATTTAATAGACTCAAAGACCCATGTTCCAGCTGTGGAGCTCTCCTACACTCAGCAATCCTATTCATCTTCTGCTCCATGTTCTCAAGTTGAGCATTTATCTTTTGCAGCATGTCCATCAGATCCTGGTTGGAAGGTTGTTCTGAACCTGCCATTTCAGAAAATTGAGCAAGAGAAATTAAGTAGTACCTGCAAAGAAGATGAAAATATTATAGATAATAATAATAGAATAAAATAAAATATGGAATTTATCTGGATCACTTCGGTAAAATCACTCAGTTTGCTCACAACCCGATGGCTGAATGCTGGGTTAATTCACAACCTGGTATATATCTGCAGTCCACAGTGATCACAAACAAATTTCGAGTGGCGGAGAGTGAGGCCTGAATTTACGTACGCACAATGCAAGATACAAATGCAATGTTCGACTCTATCAACAACCGCTAGGAAATATGTGAAATGCAATGCAATGAAATTATGTTCACAGTTTTAATCGGCAATTGCAATCCAATAATTCCAAGACCTCACAATATAAAAGTGAGCTCACCAAAATTTGAAAAGTGGTAGCTCACAACACTCGACTCCCAAATATGATCACACAAGGTTTCCCAATATCGGTACGCGACAAAAATTTTCAACAGTTCTCTCCAATATATCAGATAAAATTTTCCGGAGGAATTTCAACAGCTCGGTTTCACTTGTTATGAGAGGAATTTTAAGAGCGGAACATTGCCCGATTAAAATTTCAACTCTGTGTTCGTGATTTAAAATAAATCAGAGGAACCAAGTGCCAACTGTGTATATCCGACTTAGGAAAAATTTTGAAAAATATTGCCCAAATGGAGAGATGACCCGTCGCAAGGTGTGGCGCTTGTCGCGAAAGGGCGTGTCGCGAAAGGTTAAGGACACAAGTTGTTTAGGGACAAAGGGTGTTTAGGGACAAAGTGGGGTTTAGGGACAAAATGATGCTTGGGGACAAAGGGTGCTTAGGGACAAAGCCCACAATTTTGATTTTCAAGCCTTCCAAATTTGATGTGTACGTACATGGGAGCATAGGAGTTGGACGTGTGGGGCCCACTGGGGAGTACACAATTTTTGACTTTTCAAGCTAGAATGTAGTCACTTCATCTCCCGTGGCTCAAAGCAAGCTAGGATGTCACCTTTCAAATTTCTTTCCAACTAGCTCATCATTATGCTCCTTCCAACATTTACAAATTTTCAGATTTTTGGATTCAAAGGTTTTCCCCAAGTACAACTTGAAGATTGGTGAAGAACACTCAAGAACACAAGAACACTCAAGTTGGAATTTTTGAATGCAAATCACCAATTATTCTTATAAACACATTCCAAAAGCATTCATTCACATATGAGAAATAAAATATGGGAAAACTAACAACAAACACACAAAAACACAAGATCAAAGACCACAATATGGTGATTTTCGGATTTTTTGATCAAGAACACACATAAACTTCAAACTACCATAACTTTGTCATACGATGTCCGTTTTTGACGATCCACATATGTAAATTCATCTACTCAACATGAGGAATTCAAATATGTGCCCAGATTTGCAAAATTCAAAGTTATTAATTCCGAAATGGTCCAAAACAGATTCTGTCCAGATTGGTATTTTGGAGTTTTTGAGTTTTTGATGAGTTTGATAAAACTTGGGCAGCATATCCCCTTAGGAATGGTTGATTATAATTGCCAAATGGAACGTGGTTCCAAATGGGGAATGGTGAAGAACAAGTTTTTGGGATTTTTCGATTTTTATGGAAAAACAAGTAGAACCAAGTGTAGCTCTGATACCAAATAACTTAGGATGCCATGGATCCCTTGGTTACTACTTGCAAGAACAAGAGGGAAAGGAAAGGATAGGGAAGCAAACCACAACAAGAACCGAAAGGGGAAGCAACCAAGGTGTTTAGAACCGTGACCTCATCCCAATCCTCCAAGCTCAAGCCTTGGTTTAATAATCACAAGGATGCTTCAAGTCCAAAGTGATGAATGTTTCCCAACAAGCATTCAAAGGTGTTTGTGAGAGTGTGTGTAAACTCACAAGGTGATCTTTTGAGAGAAATATCAAGTTAATTTCATTCAAGGCAAAAGATGAGTCTTACAAATGATGGGGGAGGCATATATATAGTGCCAAAGCCCCTAGGAACACTTACAAAGGAAGAAAAATGAAAAAGGGACGAAAAATAAGGCCTTGGGCGCTAAACTGGCGACTTGGGCGCCAAACAGGACTTTGTCCCTATGCGTGGCTTGGCGACAGAGCCTGCTTGGCGACAGAGCATGGCGACAGAGCCTGCTTAGCGACAGAGCCTGCTTAGCGACAGAGCCTGCTTAGCGACAGAGTCTGCTTAGCGACAGAGCTTTGGGGACAAGACCCTTTGTCTCTAAGCAGGGCTTTGTCTCTATGTGTGGCTTGGGGACAAAGCGCTTAAGGACAAAGGATAGGGACAAAGCCTTCTCCCAAAATTTGAAGTCTTATACTATTACATTAATTTCTAATATTATCCGACCATCTTCCGACTTTGACCAAAATTTGTCCGGCGACCGGCGGTGGTTCCGGCCGACCTCCGGCGAACTTCCGGTCAATTTTCCGGCGAGCTCCGTTTGACCTTCCGGCGATGCTCCGGTGCTCCGGCGGCTTCTCCGGTCATCTTCCGGCGACTTTCCGGCGACGGCCAACTTCCGGCCAACTTTCCGGCAAGCTCCGTTTGACCTTCCGGTGATGCTCCGATGCTCCGACGACTTCTCCGGTCATCTTCCGGCGACTCTCCGGCGACGGTGATGGCTTACTTCTTCAAAATTGGGGAATCCACAATTGGATTCCGTCCGGGTCCTTTAATTTAGTCGGGTCTTTTCTACCCTTGTCGGACCGGATCGGGTAATGGGTTTGGTTGATCCGGATTTTTACGGCATCCTCGTAGAGGTTGAGATCTGCAACATTAAAAGTAGCGTTAATTCCATACTCAGGGGGCAACTCTAATCTGTAAGCATTGTCATTAATCTTTTCCAAAACTCGGAATGGACCGTCCCCCGTGGGGAAAGTTTGTCGCGTCTCTTCATCGAAAATCTCTCCTTTCGCATGTGGAGCCAAACCCAATCCCCGGGCTTCAATAGCAGCTTCTTTCGTCCCCTGTTAGCATATTTCGCGTATGTCTCTGTGGCCTTCCTGAGGCTTTCCTGGACGTTCTTGTGAAGCTCCTGTATAGCTCGAGCCCTGTCCCTGCCATTAACATTAAAATGCTCACTGCGGGGCAATGGCAGTAAATCGACAGGTGTTAGTGGGTTGAAACCATAGACAATTTCGAATGGTGACATGTTAGTGGCACTGTGGACGTGTCTATTATATGCAAACTCTATGTAGGGTAAACACTCGTCCCAACTTTTGTAACTGGAAGCAGTAATAATCCGCAGCAGATTACCCAAGACTCTGTTGACGGCTTCAGTTTGCCCGTCTGTTTGAGGGTGATAAGCTGTGGAGAACAAAAGCTTCGTGCCAATCTCATGCCACAGAGATTTCCAAAAGTAGCTGACAAATTTTGTGTCCCGATCTGACACAATAGTTTTCGGGATTCCATGGAGACGCACCACTTCTTTGAAGAATAATTTGGCGATGTGGTGGGCGTCGTTGGTCTTCGTGCAAGGAATAAAATGAGCCATCTTGCTGAATCGATCTACCACTACGAATATCGAATCCTTGTTCCGTGCTGTCCGTGGTAGTCCCAACACGAAGTCCATAGAAAGATCAATCCATGGTCCCTCGGGAATTGGTAGAGGCATATATAAACCATGTGGCTTGGAAGTGGATTTCGCCTTCAGACAGACGATGCATTTGGAGATCAAGTCATCAACTTCTTTCCTCATTCCCGGCCAGTAAAAACGTTCACTCAGAATACCAAAGGTGGCAGTCTTTCTGAAATGTCCCATAAGGTCTCCATTGTGAACCTCCTTTATTAGAAGTTCCCTGACCGATCCCTTGGGAATGCACAGTCGGTTCTCATAATATAGAAATCCATCAAGTCTTGAATACTCCTTGAACCCGTGCTTTTCGGTTTCTGCCCAGAAATCCTTGAAGTCTGGATAAGTGGCATATTGATCTTTGATATGTTCAAAGCCAATCAGGTGTGTCGTGGCAATGGCCGCCAAGGCTGTCCTTCGGGATAAAGCATCTGCAACAATATTTTCCTTCCCCTTTTTGTACTTGAGCACATACGGGAAAGTCTCGATAAATCCGCTCCAGCGTGCATGCCTTTTTCCCAGTTGTCCTTGATTCCGAATATGCTTGAGGGTTTCGTGGTCCGTATGGATAATGAACTCACGACCCCGGAGATAGTGTTGCCACGTCTTTAAAGCTCGGACCACAGCGTAGAGCTCCTTGTCATATGTAGAATAGTTCAACTGTGCGCCAGAGAACTTTTCGCTGTGGTATGCCACCGGCTTTCCATTTTGTAATAAAACTGCACCCATGCCCGTTCCTGATGCATCGCATTCCACTTCGAATGGAATGTCAAAATCTGGTAGGGCTAGAACCGGCGCATGAGTCAGTTTGGACTTCAGCTCGTCAAAACTCTTTTGTTCAGACGGCCCCCACTTAAAAATAAGTCCTTTCTTAAGCAGTGAAGTTAGGGGTGCCGCAATCAAGCTAAAATTCGGGACGAATCTCCTGAAGAACCCACACAGACCCAAGAACTGTCTAACTTCATGCACATTCGTGGGTGGCTTCCATTCAGAGATTGCCTTTATTTTTGCTTCATCGACCTTAAGACCACCACGTCCCACAATGTATCCAAGGAACGAGAGTTCAGTCGCATGAAAAGTGCATTTCTCCTCGATAGCATAGAGCTGAACTTCCCGCAACCTGTTTAGTACCTGTTGGACATGGGAAAGGTGATCAGACTCACTAGAACTATACACTAAAATGTCATCAAAATATACAACAACAAATTTATTAATAAATTGGCGAAGAGTCTCATTCATAAGTCGCATGAATGTTGAAGGTGCGTTCGTCAGTCCAAATGGCATAACGAGCCATTCATATAATCCGAATTTGGTCTTGAACACCGTCTTCCATTCATCTCCCGGTTGCATCCGGATCTGATGATATCCACTTTGCAGATCAATTTTTGAGAAAATGCTGGCGTGACCCAGCTCGTCAAGCATGTCGTCCAACCGCGGGATCGGGTGCCAATATTTAATGGTAATTGCGTTCACGGCTCGGCAATCTACACACACATGCGCCACGTCCCGTCTTTCTTGGGAACCAACAAAACGGGCACGGCACACGGCGAGAGGCTTTCTCGGACCCATCCTTTATCCATCAACTCTTGAACTTGTCTCTGCACTTCTTTAGTTTCTTCCGGATTCATTCGGTATGCTGGCTGATTAGGAATTGACGCTCCGGGCACGAAATCGATTTGGTGCTCGATTCCACGCAAAGGTGGAAGACCAGCGGGGACTTCATCCGGGAAGATATCAGAATTTTCATCCAACATCCTGGAAAAATTAACAGGAATATTAGGTGCAGCAGTGCAAGTCCTACAGATATCATCAACAGGTTTTGCAAAAGCAAGGAAACAGTAACCTGTTGAACTCGGTGCGCGTATTGTTTGCTCAAAATCGGTTCGGGTCGTCAGCAGACAAGGATTGGTTGACGTGCTCTCAATGCAGAGGGTTTTGCCTTTATCTTTCGATTTTCGCTCTGCTTCGTCCTTCTTCATATTAGCTCGCAGAATTTCTTGATCTGCTCGAACCATTTTTACAGACAGCGGCTTGACATTTATTTTCTTTTGTTTAAAAATAAAAGATAAACAATTGGCACGACCCTTGTATTTGACATCGCGATCATATAACCATGTTCGGCCCAGAAGTATGTGGCAAGCAGTCATAGGAATGACATCGCAAATGATATTTTCAGAATAGGACCCGATCTTGATAGGAATTTTGGCTCGTCGGTTGACTTTCAGGTCGCTATTGTCATTCATCCAATGGAGGTGGTAGGGACTCGGATGCTCTTCAGTCGGGATACCTAATCTGCGAACAACATAAGCGCTCACAGCATTAGTGCAACTTCCATTATCCACAATTACTGAAGCAACATTGCCCTTTAAATCACAATGACAGTAAAATAAATTCTCCCTTTGTTCGTCAGAACGAGGTTTTTCTTCTGTTCGTTCAGCACTGAGAGTCCGCATAGCCACCAGATTGGTCAATTTGCGATCCTCTTCAACTGTTTCCTCGGCTGCGTAGAATTCATCACTGTCATCGGAGTCCTCATTTTCTTCTCTCTCAGCCTGTTCCGGTTGTTCATCATCAGAGTCTATAATTCTCCAAGATCCGTCTTCCATGAGTGCAGCTCTTTTGGTGAAAGGGCACTCAGGTGAGTAATGTCCCTTTCGACCGCATTTGAAGCACGTGACTTCCTTCTTCCGATCCTTGTCAAATTTAGGCCTCTCGATGACCGCGGGTTTAGGACCTTCCGGACGGTAGGTCTTAAATTCCTTGGCCATTTCGTAACCTTTCGGCTTGGGCTTATCGTCCCTTGGAATGAACGTCTTTTGACCCCAAGGTTTCTGCGAACTTGATCCGGAATCCTGTCGGTACTTCTGCACTCGAGGTCGCTCATCTGTCTCAAGCTTCATGGCTAGCTCCACCAAATCGGACAAAGTGTCATATGGTCGCAGCTTAGCCTCCTTTCGGATCTCGATTCGGAGTCCTTTGAGAAATCTAGACTTCGTGATGCCCTCGTCTTCAACTACTCCGGCTTTCAGTAAGAGAGTCTCCATTTCCTTATAATACTCCTCTACCGACCTGTTTCCTTGAACAAGAAATACAAGTTTATCATATAGGTCCTGACGGTAGTGAGATGGTACAAATCTGTTCTCCATGGCCCTTGTCAGCGTGGCCCAAGTTTGAATAGGATCATAGCCATTCCGGTGGATGTCATGAGTCACCTTCTGCCACCATACCAACGCATAATCTTTGAAAGCACAGACGGCCACATTGACCTTTTTGATATCTGCGTAGTTATGACAGTTGAAAATGAGTTCCATCGAATGCTTCCATTCAAGAAATTCATCCGGATTGGATGTTCCTTTAAATGGGGGAATGTCGAACTTGATCCCTTTCAAGTCTCGGTCGGGCTCGTCATTACGATCATTTCGGCGGGGGTTTCTGTGGTACACCTCCTCGTCGGGATCTGAATCGGAATCACGTTGTTGATGTCTGACTGGTCTGGGTGGAGCAGGTACTCGTGGCGGTTGTAGATTCGCGGGTGTCTGAGGTACAGGATTGTTTCGACCAGCGTGTCGGTGTCCCTGCTGCTGGGCCTCGATCTCGGCTTCGGCCTCATCCATTTCATGGCTTTGTACCCCCTGGGGTCCACTTTGGTGGCTCCGAGGGGTACTGGACGTTGCAGGTGGAGTGGCCTGTGGAGTTGTTCGGTCAAACACTTCCTGTATCTTCAACTCAAGACGCCTCATGGTTTCCGATTGTACCGCGTTACCATGCATGACCATGTCGTCTTTGAAGGTATCAACCCTATGATTCAAATCATCTATCCGCTGATCCATATTATCCAAACGGGCAGTCATTCTTTGCAACATGTCCATCAAATCCTTGTTAGAAGGTTGACCTGAACCTGCCATTTCAGAAAATTGAACAAGAAGAATTAAGTAGCACCTGCAAAGAAGATGAAAATATTATAGATAATAAGAATATTATAGATAATAATAATAATAAAATAAAATAAAAGATGGAATTTATTTGGATCACTCGGTAAAATCACTCAGTTTGTTCACAACCCGATGGCTGAATGCTGGGTTAATTCACAACCTGGTATAAATCTGCAGTCCACAGTGATCACAAACAAATTTTGAGCGGTGGAGAGTGAGGCCTGAATATACGTACGCACAATGCAAGATACAAATGCAATGTTCGACTCTATCAACAACCGCTAGGAAATATGTGAAATGCAATGCAATGAAATTATGTCACGATTTTAATTGGCAATTGCAGTCCAATAATTCCAAGTCCTCACAATAAAAGTGAACTCACCAAATTTTGAAAAGTGGTAGCTCACAACACTCGACTCCCAATAAAAACCCAAAATAAAATAAAATAAGAGAAAAGAAAAATCACACTGAAATACTACAAGTAGGAAGGTAAGATATAGGGTGGCTATGTAGTGGCAGGACTTGCTTTTACTATGGCTTCAACAGTTTGGTTTCACAGCTAATTGAGAGGAATTTCAATGTCTGTAATTACAGATGAAACTTCAACTCGGAGTTCATAACAAATGTTAGAGGAACTACTGTGCCAACCGTTTACATCCAATTTGTTTTTAAGCAAGTAGGGAGTGCCAAATAAATAAGCAAGTAGGTGAAAATATATAAGCCATGAGTATTGTGGGACCCACGGCCTACAATCCCTTCAAATTTTAAAAATTGGGCACGTGAGGATGGAGTTGTAACTTGCTGGTGGGGTCCACTAATTTACAAATTTGTCAAATTGGATTTGCTTGGAGCCGCACACTTACTCTTGGGTACAACAAATCTCATCCCAATAATTTGTGGCTATGCCCATACCCTTTTCAATCACTTTCCCCACAATGATCACACCTACCTAGTATTTGGGAATGATTACCCCTACCAAAACTCAAACAATACACGGCAGTATGGACTTTGGATTCAGATTTTTGGGCTCAAGAACATGGATGGAGATTGTATGAACACTCAAACAACCTCAAGAACACTCATAACACTCATTTGGAATTTTTAGTTGCTCATTACCCAATTAATCACATGAACACATCCCAATTGCATACATACACATATGAGAATCAAAATGAGTGAAAACTAACAACAAACACAAGAAAACACAAGATCAAGAAGCAAAATATGGTGATTTTCGGATTTTTCAACAAGAACACCCAAGAACTTCAATCGGCCATAACTTTTGATTCCGACGTCCGTTTTTGATGAACTTTATATGTAAACACATCTACTCGACGAGAGGAACAAGAATATGAAGTCAGATTTTGAATATTTTCAACGAGCTGTTACCAGATTTTCGGAAAAGTGGACAGCAACTATTTTTAGGGTTTTTCGGTGGATTTTTGGAGGAGAAGAAGGGTGTGGAAAAATTTGGGCAGCATATCCCCTTAGAAATGGATGAAATATATGTTACCAAATGGAATATGCTTCCAAATGGTGAGTGGTGAAGTGTGGGAAAAGGAGGAAGAACAAGTTTTTTAGATTTTTCGATTTTTATAGAAACAAGTAGAACCAAGTGTAGCTCTGATACCAAATAAATTAGGATGCCATGGATCCCTTGGTTACTACTTGCAAGAACAAGAGGGAAAGGAAAGGATAGGGAAGCAAACCACAACAAGAACCGAAAGGGGAAGCAACCAAGGTGTTTAGAACCGTGACCTCATCCCAATCCTCCAAGCTCAAGCCTTGGTTTAGTAATCACAAGGATGCTTCAAGTCCCAGTGATGAATGTTTCCCAACAAGCATTCAAAGGTGTTTGTGAGTGTGTGTGTAAACTCACAAGGTGATCTTTTGAGAGAAATATCAAGTAGATTTCATTCAAGGCAAAAGATGAGTCTTACAAATGATGGGGGAGGCATATATATAGTGCCAAAGCCCCTAGGAACACTTACAAAGGAAGAAAAATGAAAAAGGGACGAAAATAAGGCCTTGGGCGCTAAGCGGGCGATTTGGGCGCTAAACAGGACTTTGTCCCTATGCGTGGCATGGCGACAAAGCCTGCTTGGCGACAGAGCCTGCTTGGCGCCATAGCCTGCTTGGCGACAGAGCCCGCTTGGCGACAGAGCCTGCTTAGCGACAGAGTCTGCTTAGCGACAGAGCTTTGGGGACAAGTCCCTTTGTCTCTAAGCAGGGCTTTGTCTCTATGCGTGGCTTGGGGACAAAGCGCTTAAGGACAAAAGGATAGGGACAAAGCCTTCTCCCAAAATTTGAAGTCTTATATTATTACATTAATCTATAATATTATCCGACCATCTTCCGACTTTGACCAAAATTTGTCCGACGACCGGCGGTGGTTCCGGCCGACCTCCGGCGAACTTCCGGTCAATTTTCCGGCGAGCTCCGTTTGACCTTCCGGCGATGCTCCGGTGCTCCGGCGGCTTCTCCGGTCATCTTCCGGCGACTTTCCGGCGACGGCCAACTTCCGGCCAACTTTCCGGCGAGCTCCGTTTGACCTTCCGGTGATGCTCCGATGCTCCGACGACTTCCCCGGTCATCTTCCGGCGACTCTCCGGCGACGGTGATGGCTTACTGCTTCAAAATTGGGGATCCCATGGTTGGAATCCCTCCGGTCTCATCGAGTTGGATCATGATCAATGCTTTCGGATTGTGGCCATCTTCTTTGTTGATTTCGACTTGGAATTCCTCAGACTTGAGAAGGCTTGCAATCCGGTCAGTGAACTTCTTGGTCCGGCTCCGGGAGCATGGTCCAGCTGGGATAATTAGTGTTGCAGATTTGGCTACCACGCCATCTAGTCCCTCCAACCCTAGTTGTAATCACTTTGCATTTGAATGAAAATCATATTTCTTGAATACAAAGTCACATTGAGAGCTCCTTTCAAAGTGCTCTCAAACTTCTTGTGAAATCTTCCTTTGGAACTTCACACCATTGAATCGGGAAGCTAGTTTCAATGGAATTAATGGATGATGCAATCGAAGGAGACCACTTGTCTTGATTTAGTTCAAGTCCCTTGGTAAGTTTGATTCAACTTCATCCATAGGCTTCACTATCTTCATATTTGTTCTTCTTTTCGTTCTTCTTCTCTCTCCTCCGAATCCGGATATTGTCTTCAACAAGTATCGGTCTACGGCACCTTTCTTCCACCTAGCCGCGGCCATCACCACCACCCACCACCATGGCCGAGCACCAAGGAAAGGAGAATGATCAAATCGGTTCCAAGGCTAGTTCCATTGGTGACATGGATGTCCGGACCGACCCGATTGGCGGACGGCCCGATCCGATTAGTTGGAACCGACTGAAAAATATGTTGAGCAGACAGAAAAATACTTGGAGTAATCCGGATCAAAATGCCAGTGGGCCCGAAATAATTAAATCAAGGAAGGATACACTTGGCCCAATTCAAGAGATGATCCAAGAGCCCAAGAATTTAATTATTCCCAACAGCTATAGGCCCATGCTTGTAGAAGGCCCAACCATCCTACTTCAGCCCCTTGCGTCCATGGCCCAACAGAAATTAAATCCTGATGCCCGGCCCATTCGTACGCTGCAGCCCACCAGTTTCCAAAATCCAATTCCCAATTTTGATTTGGGCCTTCACAAACTGCAGCCCACTAACGAGTTGAGCACGGAGTCCTTCAGCCCAATCCACAACCGAGAGTAGGCCTGGGTCGACTATCACCTCTCCGATCATCCTCATCGCGATTCCGGCGAGCATCTCTCAACAGCCGGCGCCCCGCCACCTCCGGCAAACAGCCATCCATTTCTGATTTCGATCATCGCCTCCGAACAACCCCTCTACTCCGGCGACCTGTTCTCTCATCTCTGTCCGTTCATCTCCGGCCGACCACGAATCCCCTTCAACCTCCTGCCGCAGCTTCCATGACCAACAGAATCCCTACCATCGAGGCTCGACTACCCCATCCCTTCCGGTCACCATCCTTTGTGTCATCTCCGGCAACAGCAGGCCTCCATCCACCAACTCCGGCCATGACAACTTCTTGAGGATAGAAAACCCTCGTCGGCCATGGAACCTCCGGCGACCATTCCTCCACTCATCAGCAGCTCCGGAAGCTCCCTGCCATGGTTATCGTCTTCCCAACAGTCTCCGTTCGTCCATCCAATCCAATTCCGGTGAGTCCCGAAAGCCGCAACTACGCCGAAGAAGAAAACTCCGTCGTGCCGCCGAAAGTTTATCTCCGGCCAACATTCACTCCGCCACTACTCTTGCCATGGATCTCTCAATGATATCAATAGCATGAACACTAAAATAATGGATAGGGAAGCTACCTCACAATAGATGCACTTTTGAGGTGTAAAAACCTAGAGTTTCCCCACCTCTTCCAATGCTCCAAAACAAGGTGAATCGATTTTGGTTTTGCTTCAAGAAACCAAAATAGTGCACTTAGCTCAAGCTAAACACAAATTGGGTTTGAGTTTTTGACTCAATGGGATTTTAGGCTTCCCCAAGCTCTCAATGATCTTTGATAATAAAAGAGAGAGAGAGATGTTCTCACACAATAATATTAATTCAAAGATGTCCAACAAAGAGTAGGGGAGCCCATATATATAGGCAAAACCCTAATTACATAATTAGCAAAACTAAACAAACAATTAGGGGCTTTAATCAACCCATTACAATAATTAAACAAGTGTTGAAATTAGCTAATTTTATCGCCAAGGGAGGGAGCTGTCGAGAACCAAAGAAGTGGCTAGCGACAGAATACAAATTGAGGGAAATATGCTTCCGGGCTAGGCGTAGCAAGGGACGGGACCTCGAGATCCCTAAGGTGGAAATTAATTAATGTGTTTCTGCTGGACCTCCGGTCCCGGGTCCTCCAAGGCAATGGCACATGAGAATTTGAATGGAAATGGGAGCTTGGTCGGGGAACAAAAACCTTGTCGCGGTACACTATCCTCCGCGCCACATCCTTCGCGACAAGAAGCAATTGGACGGAGAGGAGGAGGCCGCGAGGCTGCCGGAGGGGGAGTTTGGCGACCATGGAGCTTGAGGAGTCGGCCATGGATGGAGAAGGCGTCTGACATGGTGGCCGGAGGCGGGTGTAAGCTTGCGGCGGCGAGTCGGGGTTTTCTTCTTCGTCGGAGCTTCGGTTTTCGGGGGCGGAGAAGATGGACGGAGAAGATGGACGGATTTGTTGCCATTGGTGGAGGGATGGTATACTGCCATGGCGAGGATGAGGAGTGATGGTTGCCGATGGATAATTTGAGGGTTTCCGGTGTGGCCGGAAAAGGTTGAGAAGGTGACCGGGGCAAGATGTTGGGACTGGCGGTGGCTTTGAGGATGATGTCGGCACTTGACCGGAAGCTCGTCGAAGAGGATGGAGACTGTGGGAGTTGGTGTCGAGAAGCGGACACTCGTCGGAGAAGACAAGGTGGCGGGCTGTTGGCCGGAGTTCGTGCCAAGGTTTGCTTGCCGGAAAGAGAACGGGGATGATGATCGGAAGGTAGGCCCGAGAACATGGCCGGCGACTTGACGGAGATCGGCGATGATGGTGTTGATCGGAGTTGAGGCATTTGGAGGACGGAAGTTGTAAATGGAATTGGAGAAGATACACATGAGGGAAGTGGGGCCCGGCAGTAAGACAAGTGTAGCTTTGGCTCGGTTGAAGCTCTCATTTGGCCTTTGGGCCGCACCACCTTTGGGTCTCCAATATGATGATGGGCTTGGTGGGATTGTGAATGTAGTTGGTTTGGGCTGCACATTATTGTCCAGCAACATTTGGGCCGACAACTTCTTTCAGCATGGGCCGGATGGGTCTCCAACTTTGTGGGTCGGCTGAAATCAAAATAGAAGATGGGCCGGTCCACACTTGGTTTAAATATTGCTGGATTGGGCTTGTTGGCTTGTGTATCTCCATTAATTAATTGAGCCCAATGATACTTTAACTTGTAGACTTCTTTTAGCCCAAAATATTTTGAAGGCCCATTGGCATTTTCCATTGACGAAGGTTGTCCGGCAGAACTCCGGCGGGATTCCGGCGGTGCTCCGGCGATTTTCCGGTGAAATTCCGGTGACTCTCCGATGACCCATATTTGATCCGGAATTAAATTCGGATTGATCCGGATTTTTATGGCATCCTCTCCCCCTTGAAAAGCTTTGGTCTCCAAAGCTGAAAAAGAAGTCATGGCGGTAGGATCAACCACATAATTCGGATCTGCACAAACCGATATCCCGTAAGATTGACATTTTTGAATAAGCTTGGTGAAACAAAATCGGGATAGAAAATCATTAGAAATGTTATCCAAGGAGCAGATATAGTTCTCAGATCCTGCTTCAAATGTGAATTCCATTCTGCGCTCCATGTCGGCTCTAGCTTTAAAATTCCTGCAAGAAAAATGACAAATTTCAGATAAATCGATTTTATCATTAATTGGAATAATTTTACCTGATTTGTTCAGAAAATTTTCATCTTGATCTTCATGGGTACCTGTAGAAAAATTAATCAAGTCAGATGTAGTACCATGATAAGATTCAGAAAAATTCTCAGAATGATGAAAAATTAAAGAACAAATTTTTGATGAGCTCTCAGTAGCCTGCTTAGCAGTTTTGCTAGAAGACTGCTTCTTGATTCTGGTATTCTCAGCTTGAGCCTTCTTGTAAGCTTCTCCTTCTCTTCGCATATTCTCCATTAATTTCTCACGATCAATTTGCACAGTTTTTGGAGACAGCGATTTGATTATATACTTCTTCTGTTCGTGTGTGAATGTGATCAAATTGGCTCGCCCTTGATAAATAACATCTTTATCAAACATCCATGGGCGGCCTAGAAGAATATGGCAGGTGTTCATCGGAACCACATCACACAATATTTCTTCACTGTAGGACCCGATTGCGATGGGCACTCGTGCTCGTCTGCTTATCTTGACAACTCCGCAATCGCTGACCCATTGTAAATGGTATGGTCGTTCATGGTCCTCAGTCTGTAGTCCCAATCTGCGGACAACATACAAGCTTACAACATTAGAACAACTTCCACTGTCCACTATTAAGGAGGCTAAATTATCAAGAATTTCACAGTGGCAATGGAATAAATTCTCCCTTTGTTCTAAGTCGATGCGGGGGTGGTCAACTCCTTTGAGTGATTCAGGAGTTCGGGTGGCCACAAAATTAGAGAGTTGGCGACCATCTTCTTGGATGTAGATTGCTTCAGGATCTTCTTCTTCATGGTCGCTTACTTCAATAATCTTTTCCTTCCCTTTGGAATTTGAACTGCCAGCTTTGAGGACGTCAGCATAACTTAGTGCATTGTTCGACGGAGCCTGTGGTCCTTTCGCAAGATCTTCTCGTTCATGGTGGGCACTAAGCATATCAATCAGCTTAGTCAAACAGCCTTTAGTGTCATGCCCCTTTTCCGAACAGTATTCACAATATGGAGTGAGTCTTTCCAATCCAGTTGCTCTTTGCTTGGCGAGTTTCTCCATTTCAGCTCTTTGTTTCTCCCTTTCAGCTCTTTGTTTCTCTCTTTCAGCTCTATGTTTCTTCACTTTAGCTTTGTTCTCGGCGTCCCATTCATCCAATGATTTCTGCCAACAATAATCGATTTTGTGCCACGGACATGAGCAATACTTGCATGGATCCTCGTCATTCTTTTTCTCAATGATAGTAGGAATTGCACTTTCCTCATACTCTTTCTTCCAATCTGAAACAGGGGCGACCAGTTCTACCTTCTTCTGGACTTTAGCTTTCTGATTATTTGATTTCCTGATCTGCTTTTTAATTCCAAATTCTTCTTCAAGAATATCAGCGATCTGGATGTCCAAAGTGTTTCTCAGTTCATCCTTGACAGTTGTTGCAACTTGATCATAGATTTCTTGTGGAGACTGAATCTTGTGCTCTAGTTCTTCTACCACCAATTCTAACCGACTTTGGAATTTTTCAGCTAATTCCTTAATCTCAGTGCTCACTTTCTCAGAAAATTCTTCCATAGGAGTTCCTAAATTTTCCATGAACTCCTTCATGAATTCTTCCAATTGTTCCTTCATTTGACCAGTGTCATACTCCAGTTTTCCTTCTATGTGGCCTGTTGCTTCTTCAATTCTGTCTTCCATTTTCTCAGCTAAATTCTTTTCAGCTTGACAGAATAACTTCTTGACTTTTTCCATTAGCTTCTGATCATTCTTCTCAGTAAAGTCCTGAACAAATTTCTTGAAAAGCGATGCAGTTGCATCCATCCGGACTTCAGCTATAGTGGTGGAAACAACAATGTGCTCTTGGAGCTCAGTGGTTTGTTGCTCCAATTCCTCAGCAAGATATTCCATCTTTCCATCCAACTTAGCAGATAAAATTCCCATGCGGTGATCTACTTGCACGTTCAAAGCTCTTTCAAAATCCAGGGCAAGTTGATCCAATTTTCCTTCGAAGTCATCAGTAACTTCGCCAATTTTCTGATCTATCTTCAGCATGGAACTCTCAAGATTTTTCTGACCATCAGTGGTAACTTTATGCAATTTTCCGTGCAGCTCTGAAGAGAGATTGAGATTTTCCTTTGCAATTTTGTTGCTCACTTGTTTCTTGTGACCTGAAAATTCTTCGCTTAAAGCATCAAATTTGCTTCCGAGGCTCACAAATTTTCCATCAAGATTTTCAAATTTAGCTTCAAAGTCCTGCTTCATGCTCTTCAAAAAGTTCATCAGCTCAGCAATATCAGTTCCTGCCATCTCAGAAGAATATTCCAATATATGTATAAAAAGTTAGGAAAGTAAAATAAAATATTTTTGGGTGGAACCTCACTAAACTCAAACCTCTGTGTCGGATGTCTTGAGTTCAGGCACAGCTTGGTTCCGAAGTTTTCCAAATAAATTCACCAAGTAAGGAGCTTAGGAAGATTAGGGAAAAGATGGATAAGACGCGCAAAGCACGAATGCAAAATGCGATGCTCGACTCTATCAAGAAATAGGGTGACGCGCAAGGCAAGAAACAAGATGCAATGCTCGACTCAATCAAGGAAAATGATAGCTTGTGTGTGATCAATCAAGCACAAATTTATGGTTCCAAGTTTTAATTAGTTAGTGTTCAGGGATTTCGATTCCTCACTATTTAGAAGTGAAAAATAAAAATCTCACAAACAAAAACACTCAAAATAAATTTAGAAGTGAGAAATTGAAACCTCACAAATAAAAACACTCGGAAACACATACAATATATGCCTCACACAAATATTCCCAATTTAATTTAACCCAATTGAACAATAAAAATAATTGCCCAATTAAATTAAATCAAATTTAATCTAGTCCAATATCCTCCAAAACCCACTTGTTGAAAATTGATTTAAACAATAACGAGTTGCTGATTCCTTCACCACAAGTCCCACGACTTCGGACAAAAATAAAGATGGAAGTGTACTATTCAACACGCATGGGGCCCGCCCAATTGGTTTGTTAGCCTCAATTTCAAATTTTTGTTTTCGTGCACAAGTGCAACTCCACTCGTTTTCCTTAGTTCCTCTTTTTTTTTTTTTTTTTTTTTTTTTGTCTAAAATTGCATGCAGGTACAGTAAGGGTCTTCTCTCCCTCTTGGTTTCACTTTTGGTGTAGCCTACAATTCGGGCAATAAAATGGGGTTTTGATGATGTCCCTTTCCAAGTACAAACTTGCAAGCTTTTGTCCCCTTTGAATTCCGAAAACACCCTTGGTATGTTCTCAAGTGGATTAAAAAGCATTCATCAAGAACACTTTGAACATCCTTTGAAGATGGCTTGAATGTGGTATGAACTTGAAGAACAATGATGAACACCAAGAACAACTATGAAGAAACCCTAAACTCAAAATTTAACCCAAACACTCGGATGCACTCAACACTCTTCGAAATTTGACACAATGATGTCTAATTAACACTCTAAACCACTAATGTGTGCCAAATTAACCAACACAAGCAATGAACATCAAGATTTGAGCAAGAACACAAAATAGGGTTTATGAAGAAGAAAATGGTAGATTGCTCAAACCTTAGCCAAAATGGACAAACAATATATGGTTGGAAAGCTCTTGAGATGTAGATGAAGATTATGAGCTTAGATTTCCAAAACCATGGTTGAAATTCTCGGAAATGGGCAAAACAGTGGCTGGACACATGTTTTTGAGAAATAATGGCCAAAACTTGAAAAATTCATAGAAAATGCATCTCTTGGCCAAATTTGATGAACTTTATATGAATCTTTATGTAATCGACACAAGGAATCCAAATCCGAAGTCAGATTACAAAAATTTTCAAAGGATCAAAATGGCTGAACGTGAACAGTAACCAGAAACCTATTTTTGAGGCTTTTGAATGGATTTTTGGTGAAGGATGGAGATTTGGAGAAATTTGGGCATTATAACCCCTAGGAATGGATGGTTTGTGTTGCCAAATGGAACGGTGGTTCCAAATGGGGAGTGGTGGTGTGTGAAGTGGATAAACAAGAACAAGAACAATAAGCTTTTTTTTTTTTTTTTTCAGATTTTGAGATTTGAAAAGCTATTGAATCAATGAGTAGCTCTGATACCAAATAATTGATGCCATGGATCTCTCAATGATATCAATAGCATGAACACTAAAATAATGGATAGGGAAGCTACCTCACAATAGATGCACTTTTGAGGTGTAAAAACCTAGAGTTTCCCCACCTCTTCCAATGCTCCAAAACAAGGTGAATCGATTTTGGTTTTGCTTCAAGAAACCAAAATAGTGCACTTAGCTCAAGCTAAACACAAATTGGGTTTGAGTTTTTGACTCAATGGGATTTTAGGCTTCCCCAAGCTCTCAATGATCTTTGATAATAAAAGAGAGAGAGAGATGTTCTCACACAATAATATTAATTCAAAGATGTCCAACAAAGAGTAGGGGAGCCCATATATATAGGCAAAACCCTAATTACATAATTAGCAAAACTAAACAAACAATTAGGGGCTTTAATCAACCCATTACAATAATTAAACAAGTGTTGAAATTAGCTAATTTTGTCGCCAAGGGAGGGAGCTGTCGAGAACCAAAGAAGTGGCTAGCGACAGAATACAAATTGAGGGAAATATGCTTCCGGGCTAGGCGTAGCAAGGGACGGGACCTCGAGATCCCTAAGGTGGAAATTAATTAATGTGTTTCTGCTGGACCTCCGGTCCCGGGTCCTCCAAGGCAATGGCACATGAGAATTTGAATGGAAATGGGAGCTTGGTCGGGGAACAAAAACCTTGTCGCGGTACACTATCCTCCGCGCCACATCCTTCGCGACAAGAAGCAATTGGACGGAGAGGAGGAGGCCGCGAGGCTGCCGGAGGGGGAGTTTGGCGACCATGGAGCTTGAGGAGTCGGCCATGGATGGAGAAGGCGTCTGACATGGTGGCCGGAGGCGGGTGTAAGCTTGCGGCGGCGAGTCGGGGTTTTCTTCTTCGTCGGAGCTTCGGTTTTCGGGGGCGGAGAAGATGGACGGAGAAGATGGACGGATTTGTTGCCATTGGTGGAGGGATGGTATACTGCCATGGCGAGGATGAGGAGTGATGGTTGCCGATGGATAATTTGAGGGTTTCCGGTGTGGCCGGAAAAGGTTGAGAAGGTGACCGGGGCAAGATGTTGGGACTGGCGGTGGCTTTGAGGATGATGTCGGCACTTGACCGGAAGCTCGTCGAAGAGGATGGAGACTGTGGGAGTTGGTGTCGAGAAGCGGACACTCGTCGGAGAAGGTGACTTGGTCGGAGAAGACAAGGTGGCGGGCTGTTGGCCGGAGTTCGTGCCAAGGTTTGCTTGCCGGAAAGAGAACGGGGATGATGATCGGAAGGTAGGCCCGAGAACATGGCCGGCGACTTGACGGAGATCGGCGATGATGGTGTTGATCGGAGTTGAGGCATTTGGAGGACGGAAGTTGTAAATGGAATTGGAGAAGATACACATGAGGGAAGTGGGGCCCGGCAGTAAGACAAGTGTAGCTTTGGCTCGGTTGAAGCTCTCATTTGGCATTTGGGCCGCACCACCTTTGGGTCTCCAATATGATGATGGGCTTGGTGGGATTGTGAATGTAGTTGGTTTGGGCTGCACATTATTGTCCAGCAACATTTGGGCCGACAACTTCTTTCAGCATGGGCCGGATGGGTCTCCAACTTTGTGGGTCGGCTGAAATCAAAATAGAAGATGGGCCGGTCCACACTTGGTTTAAATATTGCTGGATTGGGCTTGTTGGCTTGTGTATCTCCATTAATTAATTGAGCCCAATGATACTTTAACTTGTAGACTTCTTTTAGCCCAAAATATTTTGAAGGCCCATTGGCATTTTCCATTGACGAAGGTTGTCCGGCAGAACTCCGGCGGGATTCCGGCGGTGCTCCGGCGATTTTCCGGTGAAATTCCGGTGACTCTCCGATGACCCATATTTGATCCGGAATTAAATTCGGATTGATCCGGATTTTTATGGCAACTCTCCTCGTTCCAACAGCTCCAGTCATCGCCACCAAGTGTTTTCCTCCTCCGATCATCCATCTCAACTCCGGCAGCTCCTCCTGTCGCGGAACGCACCCTGTCGCGAGCCGTCTTGCATCGCGACAGCCATGTCTCGCGCCACGAATTCCCTTGTTTCGCGACTGGTATCAAATGCCCATTTCCCTTTGTGCCACCGAGCTGAGGAGTCCTGGGAGTTTAGGTCCTGCAGTACAAGAAATTTCTGAGTCTTCCTTTGGGAGCTGCCGTCCCGTCCCCTCTTGCGAAATGCTCCGAAATGCCTTGCATTTCAATGGCCTTGTTTAATTTGTTTTAGTGCTTGTTTATTTATTTGTAATGGGTTGATTAAAGCCCCTAATTAAGTGTTTAGTTTTTAATCATTGTAACTAGGGTTTGCCTATATATATGGCTTCCCCCAACTTCATTTGGGACCTTTTGAAATATTATTGAACATTTTGCTTGAAAGCATGAATCAATTTATTCTTGAGGTCATTTGAGAGTTTGTGGGAACCGAAAACCCTCACCTATCTTCAATCTATTGCATTTCTTTGCTTCGATCCATGGCATCAATTATTTGATATCAGAGCCTAGCAAAGAATCAATAGATCTATCTTTCCAAAAATCCATAAAAATTCAAAAATCCTCCAAAAATCCCAAAAATACACTCACTGTTTACTGTTCATCAAAAATCCGTTTTGCTTAGTCCATATTCTCTGAATTCTGAGTTCATATTCGGTTTTGTTGGGTAGTTTACACTCAAAATCATATAAAGTTTGAAAAATTTGGCCAAGGGAATCATTTTCTATGAATTTTTGAAGATCTTGGCCCTATTTTCTCAAACTCTTGTTCTTCATCTTGTTCTTGCCATTGTTCATCCACTTTTCACACACCACCACTCCCCATTTGGAACCACGTTCCATTTGGCAACTCCCCAATCATCCATTCCTAGGGGTTATAATGCCCAAATTTTCCAAATCTTCATCTTCACCAAAATCCCTTCAAGAAAACCCTAGAAAACCTACATTCTGTCCACTTTTCTTATTTTCTGGTTTTGGCTCTTTGAGATTTTGGGAAATCTGATTCAATATCTTTAATCCTCATCTCAAGAGCTTTCCATTGGTGTATGATTCATTCAAATCGGAGTTCATATGCCCAAGTTATATTCATTTGAAGATTCATGAATGTTCTTCATGTTCTTCAACCAAAAACCCAAAAATCTTCATATTTTGCTTTTTGATTCCTTGATTTTGTGTTTATGAACTTGTTTCCACTCATATAAAACTCATTGTGTGGGTATTGCATCATTTCCTAAGCATTTTGAGCATTGGTTGCAAGATTGATGTTAAGGGTTGCTTAGTTTGCTTTCATTTTTCATATCCTGCACTTGTTGGTTGAGTTTCACTTGGGGGAATCAGGTCTAGTGCCATGGATCATAGGATACATTCTCGAAAGAAAAACAAAGATGAAGAAGCAAGTAGGTGAAGGAAGGTGATAAGGAAGCAACCAACTCAAGCATTCAACAATGGAAGGCAAACAAGTCCATATGCCTTGTCCTCACAACCTCATTAAACTCAAGTGTTGGTGAAAATCAACATGGTGTGCTTCAACATCCAAGTTGATGTAAGTTGTCCAAATGATTATGCATCAAATGGATGAGTGGTGATCTTTTGGAAGTAAACTTGCAAATGGCAAAGTTTGATATCATTCAACAAAAGATGACTTACAAGTGATGGGGGAGGCTATTTATAAGGAATGCCAAAGCCCCTACAAGTTACCAAGGAAGAAATAAGTAAGCAAACAAACCCTAACAAAACTACACTGCTACGACGCTAAAGGGCTACGACGCTATACTGCTTGGCGTCGTCGATGTGGATAGCGCCGTAGTACTTGAAACTTGGCCTTCTCGATTTTCTGAGCTTTTGAAAATTACGATGCTATAGGTGTATAGCGCCGTCGGGCTGGATAGCGTCGCTGAGGATAGCGCCGTACTCTGACTTGGACTGGGACGACGCTATACATGGTACGACGCTATAGGATAGCGCCGTAGACTATGCGGATAGCGTCGTACGAGCCGTTTTAAGGCATATTGATGCTATACTATTACAAAATGTGTCAAAAGCGAATATTCTTCTCCGATCAATCTTCCGGTTTTACGGATCCGGATCCCGGACATCTGCCTGCTCGAGCTGTAAGAGTAGAGTTGCTTCGGATCGGATGTTGGAAATCTTGGACAACTCTCGATCAAAATTATCCTTCAAAAATTCAGCTATATTGGATGTGAACTTCTTCGTCTGCTTTCTCGAACAGGGTCCTTCCGGAAAAGGAATTACTGTAGCACTCGTTCTGGCTTCCACGCCATTCCCTCCCCCTTGAGGAGGTTGAGCGATCAACCGACAAGCATCGTACTCATCCTGTTCGTCCCGTTCATACAACGCAAGATCTGCAACATTAAAAGACGGATTAATGTTTCCATATTCTTCAGGCAATTCTAGTTTATACGCATTATCATTAATCCGTTCAAGAATTTTAAATGGTCCATCTCCTCGTGGAGATAGTTTGCTGCGTCTCTTTGCTGGGAATCTCTCTTTTCTGAGATGAAGCCACACCCAGTCTCCTGGTTTCAGTACCAGTTTCTTCCTTCCCCTATCGTGATATCGCGCATATGTTTCCGCCGATTTCTGTAGGCTCTCTTTGACATTCTTGTGCATCTCTTTGATAGCGTGAGCCCTGTTTCTGCCATTTACATTTAAATGCTCATTGCTGGGCAATGGCAGAAGGTCAATCGGGGATAGGGGATTAAAACCATAAACGCATTCAAATGGAGATATGTGAGTTGCACTATGAATGTGCCGGTTGTATGCGAATTCAATATACGGCAAACATTCATCCCAACTCTTTGAGTTGGAGGAAGTAATGATACGAAGCAGATTGCCGAGTACCCTGTTGACAGCTTCAGTTTGTCCGTCTGTCTGTGGGTGGAATGCAGTTGAAAACAGTAGCTTCGTTCCGATCTCGCTCCAGAGGGATTTCCAGAAGTAACTGATAAATTTGACATCTCTGTCCGAAACAATCGATTTCGGAATCCCGTGTAGTCTCACTATCTCCTTGAAAAATAGCTTTGCAATGTGTAGTGCATCGCTGGTTTTCGTACAAGGCAAGAAATGTGCCATTTTTGAGAACCTGTCTACCACGACAAAGATTGAATCTTTTCCACGAGCAGTACGGGGTAGACCTAGCACAAAATCCATTGAAATATCTAACCACGGTCCTGCTGGAACTGGTAATGCTTGGTAAAGACCATGAGGCTTAACCGTGGACTTCGCCTTTAAACAGATGATGCACTTAGAAATGAATTCTTCGACTTGTTTTCTCAATCCAGGCCAATAGAATTTTTCGGCTAATATTTCAGCTGTGGCGTTCTTTCCGAAATGTCCCATCAGTTGTCCATTGTGAGCTTCCTGAATAAGCAACTCCCTGATAGAACCTCTTGGAATACACAGCTGATTCTCCCGGTAGAGAAAACCATCCAGTCTGGAGAACTCTTTAAACGAGTGTACTTCAGTCTGTCGGTACACTTCCTCAAAATCTGGGTCAGTAGCATACAATGTTTTAATATGCTCAAATCCCAGCAAATGTGTTGTCGCCATGGCAGCCAGTGTTGCTCGTCGTGACAAGGCATCTGCGACCACGTTGTCCTTTCCCTTTTTGTATCGGATGACATAGGGAAATCCTTCGATGAACTGACTCCATCGCGCATGTCGCTTACTCAACTGTCCTTGTCCACGGATGTGCTTCAAGGTTTCATGGTCCGTGTTGATGACGAACTCTCGACCTCGAAGATAGTGCTGCCAAACTCTTAATGCCCTTACCACAGCAAACAGTTCCTTATCATAAGTGGAATAATTCAATGACGCTCCTGAAAATTTCTCACTGTGGTATGCAATCGGACGACCTTCTTGGATTAACACTGCTCCCATTCCCGTTCCGGATGCGTCGCATTCAATTTCAAACGGGAGGTCGAAATTCGGCAAGGCTAACACCGGAGCATGTGTCAATTTTTCCTTCAAATCAGCAAACGCCTTCTGTTCCGTTGGCCCCCACTTAAAAGGCAGATCCTTTTTAAGTAGCGTTGTGAGGGGCGCGGCAATGACACTGAACTGCGGAACAAAACGTCTGAAAAATCCGCAGAGTCCAAGAAACTGTCGAACCTCGTGAACACTTTTCAAAGGTGGCCAATCAGCAATGGCCTTAACTTTCTGTTCGTCAACCTTTAAACCTCCGCGTCCAACTATGAATCCCAGAAAGTTCAACTCTGTCGCGTGGAATGTACACTTCTCCATGTTAGCATACAATTTGGCTTCCCGCAACTTGTGGATAACCTGTTGGACATGGGAGACGTGATCAGGTTCATTATGACTATAAATTAAAATATCATCAAAATAAACGACAACAAATTTATTTATGAATGGGCGCAGAGTCTCATTCATGAGACGCATAAATGTTGACGGTGCATTGGTGAGACCAAATGGCATAACAAGCCATTCGTAGAGTCCGAATTTGGTCTTGAAAGCCGTTTTCCATTCATCTCCGGGTTTCATTCGGATTTGATGGTAACCGCTTCTGAGATCAATTTTGGAGAAGATATTTGCGTGACCAAGCTCGTCAAGCATATCATCAAGGCGTGGGATGGGGTGCCGGTACTTGACTGTGATGGCGTTAACTGCTCTACAATCGACACACATTCGCCATGAACCATCTTTCTTTGGTACTAGAAGTACTGGTACCGCACACGGAGACAGACTCTCTCGTACCCATCCTTTGTCAAGCAACTTTTGAACTTGTGACTGAATCTCCTTGGTCTCTTCCGGAGTCATCCGGTATGCTGGTCTGTTCGGAATAGAAACACCTGGTACGAAATCAATCTGATGTTCGATACCACGAAGAGGTGGTAATCCTGCCGGTACTTCTTCTGGGAATACATCTTTATTCCGTTCCAGCATCCTAGAAAATTCATCAGGAATTTCAGGTGCAGTATGACAAGTTCTATAAACAAATTCAACAGGTTTATAATAAGCTAAGAAACAGTGACCTGTTGGGTTATTTTGCTGCATTGCTTGATCGAATTCATTCTTTGTCAGCAAAAGGCACGGTTCAGAATTTTTATCATGAATTTCCAGTCTGGAAATTTTTGTTTTGCCTTTCTGCTTCGCCTTGTGCTCTGCTTCTTCTTTGCGCATGTTTTCACGGAGTCTCTCTTGATCAATTTTTACAGTCTTGATCGGGAGAGGCTTAACAGTGTACAATTTATTACAAAACTTAAAAGATAAAGAATTGTCTTTGCCCTTGTATGTGACGTCGTTATCATACAACCAAGGCCTTCCCAACAGAATGTGGCAAGCCGTCATTGGTACAACGTCACACCAAACTTTTTCAGCATACGTGCCAATTTTGATGGGAACATTGGCTCGCTGTGTCACCTTCAGACTTCCATTGTCATTCATCCAATGCAGATGGTATGGCTTCGGATGATCTTCGGTAGACAGTCCTAACCTGCGAATAGTATATGTACTAACAACATTAGTGCAACTACCGTTATCAACAATTACTGAAGCCAAATTACCATTTAAGTCACAATGACAATGAAATAAATTTTCTCTCTGCTCGTCAGGTGGTGGTTGTTCGATTTTCTCAGCATTCAAAGCGCGCATTGCCACGAAAGTAGTTAGAACTCTTTCTTCTGTTTCTTCGACTACTTCGTGGTCACCACTGACTTCCTCAATTTTTATTGGAGCAATTTCTTCTTGCTCTTCCTCCTCTGATCCTTCTTCATCCGATTCAATGATCTTCAGATGTCCGCTTTCCAACACAGCAACCCTTTTGGTGAAGGGACACTCATTTGCATAGTGTCCTTTTCTCTGACACTTGAAGCACATGACATCTTTGATGTCTCTTTTTGGTCGTGCTGGTGGTGTATTCTGAACAGGTGGCTTGTAGGCTTTAAATTCCTTTGCCAGTTCGAAGCCCTTTGGCTGCGGTGGCTTGGGCTTGTCCTCGATGCGGGGCCACGATCTACCTGTCCAATCCTTACCAGGCCAAGGTTTGCTCGGTCCGGATGAACTGCTTCCGAATGTGATCCGTGGGGCCCTCCGATGTTGTGCTTCGATCTTGGCTGCAAGATGTACTAAATCCTCAGTATGCTCGTAGCCTCGAAGATCCACTTCATCTCGGATATCCTTCCTCAGCCCTTCCATGAATCTGGCATTTGTAATTTCTTCGTCTTCTCTAACTCCACAACGAGTCATCAGTTTTTCCATTTCCTGATAATACTCGTTGACGGTCTTGCTTCCTTGAGTTAGAGTAGTCATCTTGTGGTACAAGCCTCTCCTGTAATAAGAGGGTACAAATCTCTGCTGCATCAAACGGATCAGATCATCCCAAGTCTCGGTTGGTCGAAAACCGCGTTCCCGGATTTCTTTTGCAGTCTTCTGCCACCAAGCTAGAGCGTAATCCTTGAACTGTGTTACTGCAATCTGTACCTTCTTCCTTTCAGAATAATTGTGGCAGTCAAAAATCAGCTCAATGGAATCCTTCCATTCAATGAACTCTGCTGGATCAGGTGTTCCCTTGAATACTGGAAGATCAAATTTAATTCCTTTGATTTCTTGCTCCTCATCCTGATTGTTCTGATATCTTCGGCCTCTTGGTGCCCTAGGTACTCGAGGTGCTGCTGCAGGTGGGGGTGGATGAGCATTACGTCCGGCATTTGCTCGGAGTCCCCTTGGCATATTGTACTGCTCCTCAAGCTCCTGTTCTGCTTCGGCCATATCATCATCAGGATTAATTTCACTTTGCTCCGAGTCTGGGGTGTTGTGTGGAGCATTCGGGTTTGGGGTCCCAATGTCCCCTAACTGATGTCTCTGTACCACTCGGTTTATGTGTTGCTCCACAGCATTACCTTGAATTCGGAGTCTATCCTCCAGTTCAGTATGCAGGCCCTCAATCTGACTATCCACTTTGGTATTAATATCTTCAATCTTTTTATCAATTCGTTCCATTTTCTGATTCAAAGACTGAAGGAAATTGATAATCTCAGAGTTGGATGATCCAGATTCTCCTGCCATTTGATTGGTAAACTCTACACAACACAAATCAATATATATATAAGAGAGGTTAGTAGCACTTGTACAACAGTGAAAGTTGTCACTCAAGAAGCACTCTCAATTTTCGCTCTCTCGATCCGATGCTTCCGTGAAGATTTCAACCACACTTGAGATTAAGGCTGACAACAAGACTGTTGGACCACTACTAGACTCGACAGCAATAAAATTAAAATAAAATAAATAATTACAGATATTAATGTACTGAAAATATGTGATCACGATGTAAGGATTTTGCGTTACCGCGATTAATTGCAATTTACACGTCAAATTCCAAAATCCTCACAAGGGTTAAAAATTTTCGGGGTGGAGTTTAAAATTCTGAAAAGAGATCTCACTTCACTCGACTCCCGAATGATCACACAGAATATCCCAATATATCTGTAATCAACAAAAGCCTCCTTTTTTTTTTTTTTTTTTTTAACTTTTCTCTCCAATATACAGATAAATTTTTCCGGAGGAATTTCAACAGCTAGGTTTCACTTGTTACGAGAGGAATTTTAAGAGCAGAACATTGCCTGATTAAAACTTCAACTCTGTGTTCGTGATTTAAAATAAATCAGAGGAACCAAGTGCCAGCTATATATATCCGACTTAGGAAAAATTTTGAACAATAATGCTCAAATGGAGAGAGGTACGACGCTATCCCTAAGAGGTGGATAGGGTCGTAAAGCTAGAAGGTGGATAGGGTCGTAGCAAGGAGGTGGATAGAGTCGTAGCAAGGAGGTGGATAGAGTCGTAAAGCAGGGAGGTGGATAGAGTCGTAGCAAGGAGGTGGATAGAGTCGTAGCAAGGAGGTGGATAGGGTCGTAACACACAATTTTGATCTTGATGATGACTTATGATGTCACCTTATCCCAAAAGTACTTGAGTGATTACACAAAACAAGGCATGTTGCGGCTGATTGTCCCCTTTAACACCTCTTGATAACACCTTTTTGGATCAACAATTTTTATCCAAGAACAAGCTTGAAGGTGGTGAAGAACAAGGATGAAGATGGGATGAATAAACAAGGTGGTGCCCAAGAACACTTCTCTCAATTATTACAAGCTCAAGAACACACTTGAATATGGGATGAACAAGCAAGGTGGTGTCCAAGAACAAGATGAACAAACAAGGAGGTGGTGATGAACTTGAAGAACACTCAAATATGATTTTGGAATTTTTGATGCAATCAACAATTAATAACTTAAACACATGATCATACTTGCATCATTAAGACATATTACAGCCCATTAACATGAAAATTTCAAGATCGAAACCAAAAGTTGGTGGATTTTCGGATTTTTAAACAAGAACAACACCAAAACTTGATTTGATCATAACTTTGTCATATGAACTCCAAATTTGATGATCCACATATGCAAATTCATCTACTCAACATGAGGAATTCAAATATGTGCCCCGATTTGCCAAATTCAAAATTCTTAAGTCCAGAATAAGCCCGAACAGAACCTGTCCACTTTTTAGGGTTTTCGATTTTTGATGTTTTTGGTGTTTTTGAAGTTAAATCTCAAGAAAGATCCTATCTTTAGCTCTGATACCAAAATTCTAACTAATGCCATGGATCATAGGATACATTCTCGAAAGAAAAACAAAGATGAAGAAGCAAGTAGGTGAAGGAAGGTGATAAGGAAGCAACCAACTCAAGCATTCAACAATGGAAGGCAAACAAGTCCATATGCCTTGTCCTCACAACCTCATTAAACTCAAGTGTTGGTGAAAATCAACATGGTGTGCTTCAACATCCAAGTTGATGTAAGTTGTCCAAATGATTATGCATCAAATGGATGAGTGGTGATCTTTTGGAAGTAAACTTGCAAATGGCAAAGTTTGATATCATTCAACAAAAGATGACTTACAAGTGATGGGGGAGGCTATTTATAAGGAATGCCAAAGCCCCTACAAGTTACAAAGGAAGAAATAAGTAAGCAAACAAACCCTAACAAAACTACACTGCTACGACGCTAAAGGGCTACGACGCTATACTGCTTGGCGTCGTCGATGTGGATAGCGCCGTAGTACTTGAAACTTGGCCTTCTCGATTTTCTGAGCTTTTGAAAATTACGACGCTATAGGTGTATAGCGCCGTCGGGCTGGATAGCGTCGCTGAGGATAGCGCCGTACTCTGACTTGGACTGGGACGACGCTATACATGGTACGACGCTATAGGATAGCGCCGTAGACTATGCGGATAGCGTCGTACGAGCCGTTTTAAGGCATATTGATGCTATACTATTACAAAATGTGTCAAAAGCGAATATTCTTCTCCGATCAATCTTCCGGTTTTACGGATCCGGATCCCGGACATCTGCCTGCTCGAGCTGTAAGAGTAGAGTTGCTTCGGATCGGATGTTGGAAATCTTGGACAACTCTCGATCAAAATTATCCTTCAAAAATTCAGCTATATTGGATGTGAACTTCTTCGTCTGCTTTCTCGAACAGGGTCCTTCCGGAAAAGGAATTACTGTAGCACTCGTTCTGGCTTCCACGCCATCTAGTATCTGTTCAAGGGTTTACTTTACATATTTTGGGTGTTAGGAATCGATTGGGACTGGTTTCAAGAGTTTTGGAGTTCATTTGGTCGCCCAAACATCGAAAACAAAAAGATTGCCAGTGTGAGTCCGAATCTGTCCAAACTTTGAAGGTGTATGAACATATGAAGATCATCGAATTTCTTGATGAATCTTCAACCATTTGAAAGCCCTTTGAGTGCTGAATCCATAGAAATTTGAATCACCCATTTTGGACTTGTTTTGAGGTCACTATCACACTTTTGGCAAAAGGTGTACTTTTCTGGCGACACCAAAAGTATTGGGCGAGTGTGGGCGCGTGTGAGCGACAAAAGGACTGATTCTTTTTGCATTGTGTTCCTAATAAGCCCAAGTTTGTTAAGGAATTGGTACCATAGGTTTTGGGTATCATTTGGGCACGCGAAAACTGAAGTTAACTGGCTGTCCAAACAAAAACAAGGCTGCCAGCAATCACTTTTGGGATTTTGAGTGTTTGGTTTGTCTTGAGTGCAAAAGTGAGCCACCCACAAATATTTGGGACTATTTCTTGAGTGTTTACAATAAAGTGAATATTGGACTGGCACAATTGTGAAACCTAGCCCTTGAAGCCACTTGAGTAATTTTACAATAAAGTGGATATTGGACTGGCACGGTTGTGAAACCTAGCCCGAGAAGTCACTTGAGTAATCGGGTATTTTCTTGAGCGATTTTTACTTGTGAGATTTTCATTTTCCACTTATATATTATGAGCTTAATCGATTAAAGGGAATTGAAACGTGATAAGCAAGTGCCCCTATCGAAATTGCAGCCGATTATCATTTTGCATTGCATATCACACACAAGTATTTCTTTTCTTTTGATTGAGTCGAACTTTGCATTTTGTTTCGTGCATTGTGCGTCATATTCCTATCCCCGATCTTCCTACTCGACTCTTTGAATGAACCTCAAGAATTGATTTGTGATCGAACTCAAGTCTTCAAACACTTTGAGTTTGAGAGTAAGAGAGGAAAGAAAGAAAGAGAGAGGAGATCACCAAAAATATTTTATTTCTTTATTTTCTAACTTTTATATATATATATATCTAGTTTTTCTTCTGAGATGGCAGGTACTTCTGACAACGCCATGATGGACTTACTGAGGAGCCTCAATGCGAGCATGCTTGAGATGAAGCAGGATTTCAATTCCAAGTTTGACCACTTAGATCAGAAAATTGAAATTCTGACTGAAAGTGTCAATCACTTGGATGAGAAATTTGATAGATTAACTGAGAAGGATAAAGTGCAAGGACACAAAGCTAAAATTTTACCCGCGAAGCTTGATGGTAAATTTGAGGAAGACTCATGCAGCACCTCTTCCTCCACTGACGAGCCTTCTGCGGTACAGGTTAAATTTGTCCATAATTCCGTAAAGCTCCCAAGGGTACATTCTTACCATTTTTCTAACCTGATGATACCCAATGAATTTCCAGTTCATGAGCAACATAGTTCAGATGATAACTGCATAATTTCTGAATCATATTCTGAATATGTTGATCCATTCTGGGAACATGTTGAAAATTTGAAACCTAATCAGTATGATTTGCACTTATTAGAAAAATTGATTTTACCTGATAAAATGCATGCTGATTATGGAAAATTTCATTGCACTGGTAGAATTCCTCTGAGTCATATGCGCTATTTAATATTTTATTTGGGACTGAAAGGATTCAGAGTGCACTTGCGAGCTCATCATTTTCCACCATCAAAATGGCGATCCTTCCGTGGCCTTGAACGAGCGTCAATCAATTGTGTTGATCTGTGCAAAGCCAAGCATGTGGAATACAATCCAGGTGGTCGTGTTCCAATACTTGAAAACTTTAAATCTGATTCTAAAAGAACAACGACTGCTGCATCTGATAGAAATAATTATTTTTGCAGGAATTTAAATTCTCGAGCTGATCCCGTGAGCAGTCTGCAATTTATTCTCAAAGGAGATTCTGTGCAATATTGTGATTATCCGATGGATCCTACTGTGATACTTTCCCAATCAGCTTTGGAGACCAAAGCTTTTCAAGGGGGAGAGTATGACATGGATGTCCGGACCGACCCGATTGGCGGACGGCCCGATCCGATTAGTTGGAACCGACTGAAAAATATGTTGAGCAGACAGAAAAATACTTGGAGTAATCCGGATCAAAATGCCAGTGGGCCCGAAATAATTAAATCAAGGAAGGATACACTTGGCCCAATTCAAGAGATGATCCAAGAGCCCAAGAATTTAATTATTCCCAACAGCTATAGGCCCATGCTTGTAGAAGGCCCAACCATCCTACTTCAGCCCCTTGCGTCCATGGCCCAACAGAAATTAAATCCTGATGCCCGGCCCATTCGTACGCTGCAGCCCACCAGTTTCCAAAATCCAATTCCCAATTTTGATTTGGGCCTTCACAAACTGCAGCCCACTAACGAGTTGAGCACGGAGTCCTTCAGCCCAATCCAACAACCGAGATAGGCCTGGGTCGACTATCACCTCTCCGATCATCCTCATCGCGATTCCGGCGAGCATCTCTCAACAGCCGGCGCCCCGCCACCTCCGGCAAACAGCCATCCATTTCTGATTTCGATCATCGCCTCCGAACAACCCCTCTACTCCGGCGACCTGTTCTCTCATCTCTGTCCGTTCATCTCCGGCCAACCACGAATCCCCTTCAACCTCCTGCCGCAGCTTCCATGACCAACAGAATCCCTACCATCGAGGCTCGACTACCCCATCCCTTCCGGTCACCATCCTTTGTGTCATCTCCGGCAACAGCATGCCTCCATCCACCAACTCCGGCCATGACAACTTCTTGAGGATAGAAAACCCTCGTCGGCCATGGAACCTCCGGCGACCATTCCTCCACTCATCAGCAGCTCCGGAAGCTCCCTGCCATGGTTATCGTCTTCCCAACAGTCTCCGTTCGTCCATCCAATCCAATTCCGGTGAGTCCCGAAAGCCGCAACTACGCCGAAGAAGAAAACTCCGTCGTGCCGCCGAAAGTTTATCTCCGGCCAACATTCACTCCGCCACTACTCTCCTCGTTCCAACAGCTCCAGTCATCGCCACCAAGTGTTTTCCTCCTCCGATCATCCATCTCAACTCCGGCAGCTCCTCCTGTCGCGGAACGCACCCTGTCGCGAGCCGTCTTGCATCGCGACAGCCATGTCTCGCGCCACGAATTCCCTTGTTTCGCGACTGGTATCAAATGCCCATTTCCCTTTGTGCCACCGAGCTGAGGAGTCCTGGGAGTTTAGGTCCTGCAGTACAAGAAATTTCTGAGTCTTCCTTTGGGAGCTGCCGTCCCGTCCCCTCTTGCGAAATGCTCCGAAATGCCTTGCATTTCAATGGCCTTGTTTAATTTGTTTTAGTGCTTGTTTATTTATTTGTAATGGGTTGATTAAAGCCCCTAATTAAGTGTTTAGTTTTTAATCATTGTAACTAGGGTTTGCCTATATATATGGCTTCCCCCAACTTCATTTGGGACCTTTTGAAATATTATTGAACATTTTGCTTGAAAGCATGAATCAATTTATTCTTGAGGTCATTTGAGAGTTTGTGGGAACCGAAAACCCTCACCTATCTTCAATCTATTGCATTTCTTTGCTTCGATCCATGGCAATTGGGGTCGTGACACGCGAGGCTTGAAGGAGGCTTCTCGGGGTCGCTTGGAAGATCAATTCAAGGACGGCGAACGGTTCAATCTAGAAGGGTCGGGGTCGCTCGAGTCTTTGCTTGGATTCTTCAAGTTTCATCCTTCTACATCCAAGTATTTCCATTACTTTTGCTTGTTTTGTGATTCGGCCACTTGGCCATTTTTTCCCTCTTGTTTTTGTGCTTTGATTCTCTCTTTTCGGTTTAGACACATAGATCCATGGCATAAATTTTTGGTTCCCAAGAAGGACGGAACATGGCGCATGTGTGTCGACTGCCGTGCTGTCAATGCAATTACTATCAAGTACCGGCACCCCATTCCCCGCTTGGACGACATGCTTGACGAGCTGGGTCACGCCAGCATATTTTCCAAGATTGACTTACGAAGCGGTTATCATCAAATCCGGATGCAACCGGGAGATGAATGGAAGACGGCGTTCAAGACGAAATTCGGGCTATATGAATGGCTAGTCATGCCATTCGGACTGACGAACGCGCCTTCAACATTCATGAGGCTTATGAATGAGACCCTTCGTCCATTTATTAATAAATTTGTAGTTGTATATTTCGATGATATTCTTGTGTACAGTTCTAGCGAGTCTGATCACCTTTCCCATGTTCAACAGGTACTGAACAGGTTACGGGAAGTTCGGTTATACGCTAACAAGGAGAAGTGCACCTTCCATGCAACCGAACTCTCGTTCCTTGGATACATTGTCGGACGTGGAGGTCTTAAGGTCGATGAGACGAAAATAAAAGCGATCTCGGAATGGAAACCACCCATGAGCGTACATGAAGTTCGACAATTCTTGGGTCTGTGTGGTTTCTTTCGGAGATTCGTCCCCAATTTCAGTCTGATTGCGGCACCCGTGACTTCACTGCTCAAGAAAGGACTTATTTACAACTGGGGGCCGCCTGAGCAGAAAAGCTTCGAGGAGCTGAAGAACAAGCTGACCCACGCACCGGTATTGACCCTACCTGACTTTGATCTACCATTCGAGGTAGAATGCGATGCATCGGGCACCGGTATGGGAGCAGTCTTGTTACAAAATGGAAAGCCAGTGGCATACCACAGCGAAAAGTTCTCTGGCGCTCAGTTGAATTATTCCACATACGACAAAGAACTCTACGCTGTGGTTCAAGCGTTAAAGACGTGGCAACATTATCTGCGGGGCCGTGAGTTCATCATTCATACTGACCACGAGACCCTCAAACATATTCGGAACCAGGGCCAACTGGGGAAAAGGCATGCACGCTGGAGCGGATTTATCGAGACTTTCCCGTATGTGCTCAAGTATAAAAAGGGGAAGGAAAATATTGTTGCAGATGCTTTATCCCGAAGGACAGCCTTGGCGGCCATTGCCACGACACACCTGATTGGCTTCGAGCATATTAAGGATCAATATGCCACTGATCCTGACTTCAAAGAGTTTTGGGCAGAAACCGAAAAGCACGGGTTCAAGGAGTTTTCAAGACTGGATGGATTTCTGTATTACGAGAACCGGCTGTGCATTCCTAAAGGATCCGTACGGGAATTGCTGATCAAAGAAGTTCACAGCGGAGACCTTATGGGACATTTCGGGAGGACTGCCACTTTGGGTATTTTAAGTGAACGATTTTACTGGCCGGGAATGAGGAAAGAAGTGGACGATCTGATCTCCAAGTGCATCGTCTGTCTGAAGGCGAAGTCCACTTCCAAGCCACACGGGTTATATATGCCTCTACCAATTCCCGAGGGACCATGGATTGATCTTTCTATGGACTTCGTGCTAGGACTACCACGGACTGCTAGGAACAAAGATTCAATATTTGTAGTGGTAGATCGCTTCAGCAAGATGGCTCATTTTATCCCTTGCACGAAGACCAACGACGCCCACCACATTGCCAAATTATTCTTCAAGGAAGTGGTGCGTCTCCATTGGATCCCAAAGACGATTGTGTCGGACAGAGACACAAAGTTTGTCAGCTATTTTTGGAAATCTCTGTGGCATGAGATTGGCACGAAGTTGTTATTCTCCACAGCATATCACCCTCAAACAGACGGGCAGACTGAAGCCGTCAACAGAGTGTTGGGAAATCTGCTGCGGATTATTACTACTTCAAGCTACAAGAGCTGGGACGAGTGTCTGCATACAATAGACACGTCCATAGTGCCACTAACATGTCACCGTTCGAAACTGTCTATGGTTTCAACCCACTAACCCCTGTTGATTTACTGCCATTGCCCCGCAATGAGCATTTTAATGTTAATGGCAGGAACAGGGCTCGGGTGATACAGGAACTTCATCGGAACGTCCAAGACAGCCTCAAGAAGGCCGCGGAGACATATGCGAAATATGCCAACAGAGGGCGAAAGAAGTTGCTGTTAAAGCCCGGGGATTGGGTTTGGCTCCATATGCGCAAGGAGAGATTTCCATTGAAACGGCGTGATAAACTTTCCCTGCGGGGAGACGGTCCATTCAGAGTGCTGGAAAAGATCAATGACAATGCCTACAGGTTAGAATTGCCTCCTGAGTATGGAATTAATGCCACTTTTAATGTTGCAGATCTCGCCCTCTACGAGGAAGACGGTGAAGAGCTTGTTCGGTTGATGGCTCAACCTTCTCAAGGGGGAGGGGATGGCGTGGGAGCCAAATCTACAGTATTAAGTATCCCATCAGGACCACACTCCAGGACCCGGGCAAGGAAATTCATGGACCGGATTGCAAGCCTTCTCAAGACTGAGGAATTCCAAAAAGAAATCAATAGCGAAGAAGGCCACAATCTGAAAGCATTGATCATGATCCAGCTCGATGAGACCGGAGGGATTCCAACCATGGAATCCCCAATTTTGAAGCAGTAAGCCATCACCGTCGCCGGAAAGTCAACCGGAGCACCGGAGCATCGCCGGAAGGTCAAACGGAGCTCGCCGGAAAATTGACCGGAAGTTCGCCGGAGATCGGCCGGAGCCACCGCCGGTCGCCGGATAATTTTCGGATAAGTCGGAGATTGGTCGGATAATATATTTTGTAATAGTGTAGAAAAATAAGAGCATGTGAAATTTGGCTAAGGCATGGAAGACATGTAGTTCGAATTATGCAATTCGAATTAATTCGAACTAGGCAATTCAAACTAGGCAACTCCACCATGCCTTAGGAGAATTTTGGAGGACATGCAATTCGAATTATGCAATTCGAATTATGCAATTCGAATTAATTCGAACTAGGCAATTCAAACTAGGCAACTCCACCGTGCCTTAGAAGAATTTTGGAGGACATGCAATTCGAATTATGCAATTCGAATTAATTCGAACTAGGCAATTCAAACTAGGCAACTCCACCGTGCCTTAGAAGAATTTTGGAGGACATGCAATTCGAATTATGCAATGCAATTCGAATTAATTAGAATTAGGCAATTCGAATTTAGTCATTTTTCATGTATTTTCTTATTCCAGGATTGCCCTTTTGTAATGAGGTCTATATATATGACCTCCCAAACACTTGTAAGACATCTTTGCTTGAATGAATATTAATTATCTCTCTTCAAAGATCATTTGTGAGTTTACCCACATTCTCACACACTCTTTGTATGTTTGCTTGGAAACATTCATCAACTTGGCTTGAGGCTACCATTGTTGATCATCAAACCGAGGCTTGAGTGGAAGGATTGGGATGAGGTCAAGGTTTTGAACACCTTGGTTGCTTCCCCCGACGATTCTTGTTGCGGTTTACTTCTCTATCCTTTGTTAATCTTCCATTTCTTTGTTAATCCTTTTTAGCAAGTTAGTGACCAAGAGATCCATGGCACCCGACGGGCACCGTTTTACTGACAGGTCACCCGACGGGCACCCTTTTACCGACAGACCACGCGACGGGCACCGTTTTACAGACAGGCCACCCGAAGGGCACCGTTTTACAGACAGGCCTCCCAACGGGCACCGTTTTACCGAAATAGCCCCGACGGGCACCGTTTTACCGACAGGCCACCCACGGGCACTGTTTTACTGACAGGCCACCCGACGGGCACCGTTTTACCGAAATACCCCCAACAGGCACGGTTTTACTGAAAGGCCACCGACGGGCACCGATTTATCGATGGGCCACCCGACGGGCACCGTTTTACCGACAGACC
Organism: Hygrophila difformis; assembly: GCA_030278955.1. Classification (NCBI taxonomy): domain Eukaryota; kingdom Viridiplantae; phylum Streptophyta; class Magnoliopsida; order Lamiales; family Acanthaceae; genus Hygrophila; species Hygrophila difformis. Next base: position 34,180 of record JAOANR010000308.1, on the reverse strand, counting down.
ACCCGACGGGCACTGTTTTGCCGACAGTCCACCCGACGGGCACCGTTTTACAGACTGGCCACCCGACGGGCAATGTTATACCGAAATACCCCCGACGGGCACCGTTTTACCTACAGGCCACCCGACGAGCACCGTTTTACTGACAGGCCACCCGACGAGCACCGTTTTACCGAAAATCCACCGACGGTCAACGTTTTACTGACAGGCCACCCGACTTGCACCGTTTTACCGAAATGCCCCCGACGGGCATCGTTTTACCAACTGGCCACCCGACGGGCACAATTTTACTTACAGGCCACCCGACGGGCACCATTTTACAGAAATAGCCCCGACGGGCACCGTTTTACCGAAATACCCCCGACGGGCACCGTTTTACCGAAAGGCCACCGACAGGCACCGATTTATCGACGGGCCACGACGGGCACCGTTTTACCGACATACCACCCGCGGGTACTGTTTTGCCGACAGGCCACCCGACGGGCATCGTTTTACAGACAGGCCACCCGACGGGCAATGTTTTACCGAAATATCCCCGACGGGCACCGTTTTACCGACAGGCCACCCGACGGGTACCGTTTTACTGACAGGCCACCTGACGAGCACCATTTTACCGACAATCCACCGACGGACACCGTTTTACTGACAGACCACCCGACGGGTACCGTTTTACCGAAATATCCCCGATGGGCACCGTTTTACCGACAGGCCACCCGACGGGCACAGTTTTACTGACAGGCCACCCGACAGGCACCGTTTTACAGACAGGCCACCCGACGGGCACCGTTTTATAGACAGGCCACCCGACGGGCACCGTTTTACTGACAAGCCACCCGACGGGGACAACTTTACCGAAATACCCCCGACGGGCACCGGTTTACCGACAGGCCATGCCGTAGCCGGCCCAACCAACCTGACAGACAGACAGAAAAATATTATGAATTATCCGGATCGAGATTCAAGTGGGCTTGGACCAATAAAATTAAAGAGGATGCATCTTGGCCCAAGTGGATTCAAAGCCCAACAAGGAAATATTAAACTTGGCCTAGCAAAACAGATCGCGTGTCCATCTTGCGTTAAGATTGAACACTCAACCAAGGAGCACGCAGGTCCGTCATGCGTTAGGGGTCAACAATCAACAAAAAGTGAGGCAGGTCCATCCTGTGTTAGTTTACCTCCTCCATCAACGGGCACCTCCTGCCCTGAATTGATTATCGTCGATCCGCCGTCGCTCGCTCCGACCAGCCATGCTCAGGCCATCGTCGCCATCAGCCCCTGCCGTCTTCCTCGTCAACTCCGACCATTTTGTTCGCGTCTCCGTCGGTGTCGAGGAAATCGACCATGGCCTCCGCTCGACATCACCTTCAAGGATAAAAAAACCCCGGCAGCCACTAACCACCTCGCCGCCACCCTCACTCCGCCAGCCACCACCCTCCGGAGGTTCCTGCATCATCCCCGACCTGTTCCGGGAAGAAATCTCCATCTCCGGCCAAGCAAATCATCTCCGGCAAGGCCCCAAAAATCGTAACATCGTCGAAGAACAAAACCCCGATTCGCCGCTATTCTTTTCCGGCCAGGCCCTCTCCATCTCCGACGAGGCTCGTACCACTGCCGTCACCACCTCCGGCTATCCTCGTCGTCTATTCGTCATTGCTAGCTCATCCTCAGTCCCGGGTGTACATTTTCCGGCGAGTTTCTCATCACTGCCGAGCCTCCATCCCACGCTCCGGCCAAGAGACCCGTCGCAGAGCCGTTGCAAGAAGGCGCCAGTCGGCGGCCGCCTCGTCTTCGACCTCCACGAGCTTTGCCACCAACTTGACTCACCCGTGTCGCGATAGGAAGGGCTGTGTCGCGAGAGGTATTCCGCGACATGGAAATTGTGTTTCGCGACAGGAAATGGGTTCGGGACGAGGAGTCTCACATTTCAATTCCTTTTGTGCTAATGCGTTGCAAGGTCCCTGGAGCAAAGATCCGGAAGGCATGGCATAATTAATTCCTACCTTCAGGACTTGAAGTCCCGTCCCTTACTACGCCTGGTCCCGAAAAGCTTTTGAATGTAGTGTGTGTGGCGTGACACCTCCTCTTGTCTTGCGCCATGGATTGTTTGCTTCACGCCATGGTTTCCAATTATTCAACACTTGTTTAATTTATTTTAGTGCTTGTTTAATTATTTGTAATGGGTTGATTAAAGCCCCTGATTAATTGTTTAGGCTTATTAATCCTTGTATTAGGGTTTGCCTATATATATGGCATCCCCCAACACTTGATACTCACCTTATTGAATCTATGAATTTTTGCTTGAGAGCATATCAATTTTCTTAAGGTCATTTGAGAGATTGTGGGATCCGATTGCTTTTGCAAAACCTGTTGATGATATTTACAGAACTTGCACTGCTGCACCTAATATTCCTGTTAATTTTTCCAGGATGTTGGATGAAAATTCTGATATCTTCCCGGATGAAGTCCCCGCTGGTCTTCCACCTTTGCGCGGAATCGAGCACCAAATCGATTTCGTGCCCGGAGCGTCAATTCCTAATCGACCAGCATACCGAATGAATCCGGAAGAAACTAAAGAAGTGCAGAGACAAGTTCAAGAGTTGATGGATAAAGGATGGGTCCGAGAAAGCCTCTCGCCGTGTGCCGTGCCCGTTTTGTTGGTTCCCAAGAAAGACGGGACGTGGCGCATGTGTGTAGATTGCCGAGCCGTGAACGCAATTACCATTAAATATCGGCACCCGATCCCGCGGTTGGACGACATGCTTGACGAGCTGGGTCACGCCAGCATTTTCTCAAAAATTGATCTGCGAAGTGGATATCATCAGATCCGGATGCAACCGGGAGATGAATGGAAGACGGCATTCAAGACCAAATTCGGATTATATGAATGGCTCGTTATGCCATTTGGACTGACGAACGCGCCTTCAACATTCATGCGACTTATGAATGAGACTCTTCGCCAATTTATTAATAAATTTGTCGTTGTATATTTTGATGATATTCTGGTGTATAGTTCTAGTGAATCTGATCATCTTTCCCATGTCCGACACGTACTAAACAGATTGAGGGAAGTTCAGCTCTATGCCAACAAGGAGAAATGCACTTTTCATGCGACTGAACTCTCGTTCCTTGGATACATTGTGGGACGTGGTGGTCTTAAGGTCGATGAAGCAAAAATAAAGGCAATCTCTGAATGGAAGCCACCCACGAATGTGCATGAAGTTAGACAGTTCTTGGGTCTGTGTGGGTTCTTCAGGAGATTCGTCCCGAATTTTAGCTTGATTGCGGCACCCCTAACTTCACTGCTTAAGAAAGGACTTATTTTTAAGTGGCGGCCGTCTGAACAAAAGAGTTTTGAAGAGCTGAAGTCCAAACTGACTCATGCACCGGTTCTAGCTCTACCAGATTTTGACATTCCATTCGAAGTGGAATGCGACGCATCAGGAACAGGCATGGGTGCAGTTTTATTGCAGAATGGTAAGCCAGTGGCATACCATAGCGAAAAGTTCTCTGGCGCACAGTTGAACTATTCCACGTATGACAAGGAACTCTATGCTGTGGTCCAAGCTTTAAAGACGTGGCAACACTATCTTCGGGGTCGTGAGTTCATTATCCATACGGACCACGAAACCCTCAAGCATATTCGGAATCAAGGACAACTGGGGAAAAGACATGCGCGTTGGAGCGGATTCATTGAGACTTTCCCTTATGTGCTTAAAATACAAAAAGGGGAAGGAAAATATAGTCGCTGATGCCTTATCCCGCAGGAGCGCCTTGGCGGCCATTGCCACAACACATCGATTGGCTTTGAACATATCAAAGATCAATATGCCACTGATCCAGACTTCAAGGATTTCTGGGCAGAAACCGAAAAGCACGGGTTCAAGGAGTATTCAAGACTTGATGGATTTCTATATTATGAGAACCGACTGTGCATTCCCAAGGGATCGGTCAGGGAACTTCTAATAAAGGAGGTTCACAACGGAGACCTTATGGGACATTTCGGAAAGACTGCCACCTTTGGTATTCTGAGTGAACGTTTTTACTGGTCGGGAATGAGGAAAGAAGTGGATGACTTGATCTCCAAATGCATCGTCTGTCTGAAGGCGAAATCCACTTCCAAGCCACATGGTTTATATATGCCTCTACCAATTCCTGAGGGACCATGGATTAATCTTTCTATGGACTTCGTGTTGGGACTACCACGGACAGCACGGAACAAGGATTCGATATTCGTAGTGGTAGATCGATTCAGCAAGATGGCTCATTTTATTCCTTGCACAAAGACCAATGACGCCCACCACATCGCCAAATTATTCTTCAAGGAAGTGGTGCGTCTCCATGGAATCCCGAAAACTATTGTGTCAGATCGGGACACAAAATTTGTCAGCTACTTCTGGAAATCTCTGTGGCATGATGCCACGGATCTAACTTCCCAACGTCAATCGGATCAAACAACAAATTAAAGGGATAAGGAAGCTACCAAATAGAAGTCGATTTTGGAATGAACCTCTAGAGACCCATTCCCTCCATGTTCTTCATCAATGGTTGATTTCACTCCGGAATTGCTTCGGGATTCCGACGTGATGCACCTAGCTCAAGTCTAGACACGAAATTGTTTTGAGCCTTGGGCTCGATTGAGGGTTTTCGGTTCCCACAAACTCTAATTGGCCTTTGAGAGAAAATGAAGCATAAAGCATTCAATATTTCATAATGTTCAAAGGTGAATGACAAAGTGTTGGGGATGGCCTATTTATAGGCATCCCAAATTACAAGGAAATAAACAACTAGCAATGACAATTAAACAACCCTAATATAATAAACAAGGGAAATAACAAGAAGCCCTAAAACTACTCGTCCCTAACGGGTTTTGTCGCGATCCAAAGGCCTGGTCGCGATACTGGCTTCCGCGACAAAGGGCCTTCCACGACAAGGGGCTTCCGCGACAAGGGCTCCTCTTCTGCGACAAGGCTTCCGCGACAAGGGCTCCTCTTCTGCGACAAGGGCTTCCGCGACAAGGGCCTTCCGCGACAAGGGCTCCCCTTCTGCGACAAGGGCTTCCGCGACAAGGGGCCTTCCGCGACAAGGGGCCTTCCGCGACAAGGGCTTCCGCGACAAGGGCTCCTCTTCCGCGACAAGGCTTCCGCGACAAGGGCCTTCGCGACAGGGGGCTTCCGCGACAGGGTACTCCGAGACTGAATCTGAACTGGGTCCGTCCTTCACGACGCCGGCGTTGACCACCGTAGACAGGCGTTGACCGACGTCTTTTCCGACCAAATTCCGGTCAGATTCCGGCCAAGTTCTGGCAACCTCGCCAGAGCTTGCTTGGAGATGGAGTTCGATCGGCGAAGACGACGGGAAGGGAAGATTGGTGTTGAAGAAGACTGCTCCTCTGACGCAATTCAAACCTGCGTTGCCTTTCTTTGAGTCACGAATTTTAACGCAAGATGATCCCGCGATCCTGCTTGCTGGGCCAAATTTCCATTGTTGGGCTTTTGATTTCTTTGGGCCTAGGCTTCTTCTCCTTGATTTAATTAATCCGAGCCCAAATAAATCCGGGTTCGGATTATTGGGTTGGTTAATCCGGGCATTCATGCCATCCTCTCCCCCTTCAAAAGCTTTGGACTCCAAAGCTGAAAAGGAAGTCATATCAGTAGGATCAACCTCACACTTCAATCCTGCACAAACCGAAAGTTTGTAAGTATCACAGTTAAGCATTAGGTCTGAGTAACAGAATTTAGAAAGAAATTCATCAGATATGTTATCCAATAAGCAGATATATTTCTCAGAATCAGCTTCAAAAATAATTTCCAGACGGCCTTCTGCTTTAGCTCTTGATTTTAATTTCCTACAAAAATAATGACAAATTTCAAATGTAGTAGCAGGCGTCCCATTTGAATTAATATTAAACTTATGAAAATATGGAACAAATTCACCTGGTTCATAAGGAAATTCCTGGGTACCATCTTTCTCAACACCTGCAGAAAAATTAACCATTTTAGATCCATGATATTCATTAAGCTTGTAAAAATTATCAGTATTGCGAAAAATTAAAGAACAAAATTTTGTTTGGCCCTCAGAAGCCTGTTTCGCAATTTTGCTAGTGGCTTGCTTGCTTTTGGCTTTCTCTGCCTGAGATGCCCCAAAAGCTTCTTCTTCCTCTCGCATATTCTCCTTTAATTTGTCTCGATCGATCTGAACAGTTTTTGGAGACAATGACTTGATGATGTACTTTCTATGCTCATGTGTGAAGGTGATCAGATTGGCACGCCCCTGATAAGTCACATCTTTGTCAAATAGCCATGGGCGTCCCAATAGAATGTGACAAGTATTCATCGGGATCACATCACACAGTATTTCCTCAAAATATGTCCCGATAGCAATTGGGACCTTCGCCCGTTTGGTGATCTTGGCGATTCCGCTATCGTTGACCCATTGTAACCGATAGGGCTCTTTGTGCTCTTCAGTCGGTAGGCCCAACCTGCGAACAACATACAGGCTCACTACATTAGAACAACTTCCATTATCCACTATTAAAGATGCAAGATTATTTAAAATTTCGCAGTGGCAATGGAACAGATTTTCCCTTTGTTCTAAATCAGTAGTAGATGGACCAACTCCCGTAGTTGGGTCAGATGTCCGTGTCACCACAAAGGTGGACAATTGACGTCCGTCTTCTTTGATATGTTCTTCTTCGGTATCGCTGACGTCAATAATCTTTTCCTTTCCTTTTTCCCTTATGCGTGAACTGTCAGCTTCCAAGACTTCGGCATAAGTAGCTCGTGCCTTAGGTGAAGGACAACGTTCACATGAATTCTGTTGCCTTTGTTCCTTGCTGGTGGTGATCTTCACAGAAGCGGGTAATTGCGAAGGGATTCTTGATGATTTTGCACCACTGAGGTTTGCATTCTTTTCATCTCTCCGGGTGGTTTTTGTCACAGCCCTTTTAGACTTGCTATGCAAATATGCTTCCCACATCAATGCATCACATTCTACCTGATCAATACTTCCATACTTATACAATGACAGTTCTCTGTAGATTTCACCACAAAGGCCTGTTAGAAAATGATGCGCTTCTTGTTCAGCAGTCTCTTGTATGCCAGCCTGCCCTTTGAGATCAGTAAACTGCTTGAGGTACTCCTTTACCGATCTGTCGCCTTGTACTATAGCCTTGTACTTCGCACTGGCATCTGCTTGGATCGGGTCTGTTAGGAAATGGACATCCATTACTCTAACCAAGTCGGGCCATGTACTGACGGGACTATAGGAGTTCTTTCGATACCAATCTTGAATTTGTAACAACCAATTGTTGGCCGTCTTCCCAAAACTCCAGGTGGCAAAGTTAAAAACTTCAACGTCGGTCCAAAAATGATCTTTCAATTCATGCTCGATGCGTTCCTTCCACTTCAAGTATTGCTGAGGGCATTCGTCTCCATGAAAGACAATATGAGCCAATGGATTGTACGGTTCGGGCGCCTGACATGGATGTCCGGACCGACCCAACTGAGGGACGGCCCGATCCGATTATTTGGAACCGACAGAAGAATATTTTGAGCAGGCAGGAAAATATTTGGAATAATCCGGATCAAAATTCAAGTGGGCTTCCATTGAGCGAGACTGGTCTTAGCCCAAAGCAAAAGATGGCTCAACAAACAATTAAATCAAGAGAAAAGAATGGCCCGAGCCCAATGTATCCTCTCTTAGCCCATGAAGTTACGGATGAAGGCCCATTCCTACCCCTTTGCAACGGCCCAACAACAAGAGGATTAATCCCATGGCCTGATCAAAATCCACACAAAAGAAGGCCACTTGACGTCATCATCACCACATCTCAATTCAAACATTATACTGGCAGGCCCCACCTACATATATCATCTTCTCCAATTCCATTTACAACTTCCGCCACCATCCAGCAGCAAAGCTACGGCAGCCCGTCTCCTCGTCGGATCATCACCAACGGCATCGTTCATCATCCAAATCTCCACCTGCCACCATCTTCAACCTCAAGCTCCATCCCGCCGGAAGCCAACTGCCGGTCATCTTCTCCGGCGGGTGACACGAATCTCTCTCAAAAACCCAAGATCAAAGTTATGCAATTACTTGTGAGAGAAAAAGAAGTGAAGAAAATTGGGCATGGTTTCGTTTAGATATAATGATATTTTGGGTTGCCAAATGACACGTGGTGTCAAATGGGGATTTAAACAAGAAAATAAAAGATAAGGAAGCTTGCTCCAAAACCAAGGTAAGCAAACTTGGAGTCACACCAAGTCCTCAAATCTAGATTTTGGAAGAACACTTGAAGATAGCTTCAATCTTCAAATGGTGATTGTTGTCCAAGGCTTCACACCAAGAACATGTGAGAAGAATCACTCTACTCACGGTTTTGGATATTTTGAGTCGCACAAAATATCCCCCTCAAGAATCACTCAAGAGGATGTTGTGGAATCACTCCAACAACTAGTTTGGTATCACACCAAGAGAGAAAGCTTAAAGCTTAATATTTCATAAATTCATCAAAGTCTAACCTTACAAAGTGAAGGGGAGACACTATAGATAGTAGCCAAAACCCTAAGGCAAAATAAACCCTAACACTCCATAAGGGTAAAATGGGAAATAAGGAAAATACTTGAAAAACCCTAGAAAACATGAAAAATGGCATGCTGGCAGATTGTGTCGCGGAACAGGATCGTGTCGCGATAGGGGGTATCGCGACCGAGACTCTGCGACTGGGTCTTCTGGCCTTCGGGGGCTCCGTGTCGCTAAGCGCGGCTTTGTCGCTAAGCATGACTCCGCGACAGAGGTGGGTTCCGCGACAAAGGGTGGGTTCCGCGACAAGGTGGGTTCCGCGACAAAGTGGGTTCCGCGACAAAGGTGGGTTCCGCGACAAGGTGGGTTCCGCGACAAAGTGCTGAAAATCCAACAAGTCTGGAGCGGGCCCACAATGGTTGTTCAAATTATTACATGCCTTGTTGAAAACTGAAATAAACAAAATAACAGTCTATCCACTTCCGGCCAGTGACCATTCTCCGACTGGTGGTCGACGGCGGCGCCGGCGACTTTTCCGGCCAGATTCCGGCCAAGCTCCGGCGAGCTCCGATCAACTTCCGGTGATGCTCCCAGCGGCTTCTCCGATCAGTCTCCGGCGACTCTTCCGGTGGCGGCAGCGGCGGCTGTACTTTCTTCATTCTCGGATAACATTGGAGGGCCCATGCATAGCATGTATGGGCTTTCCCCAATTGTAGGAAAAATGGGTCGGGTGGGATCTGACTCCCACGTCATACCCTCCCACTCGAAAAGCTTTGGACTCCAAAGCTGGCTGAGAGGTCCTTCCCCATTGCTTCCTATTTATCCTTTCAGCTTGATTCTGGCCCGCAGGTTTCCTGTCATCAAAAATAATTTTATGAAGTGTAGAATTGACTGTTCTAATAGGAATTAAATCATTTTCATGAACAGTCAGAAGACAGTAACCTGTTGGTGCCATTTCCTTGCTCTTGTCAGCTTTGGCCAGTAATACCGCTTTTCCTTTGACTTGGCCCTTTTTCTGTTTCAGCTCAGCTTGTCTATCAACCTCTTCCTTCTTCATATTATTTTTCAACAGTTGTTGATCTTTCTGTATGATGTGCTCAGGCAGAGGCTTGACACGGTATTTCTTCCCATGGTGGATGAAGGAAACAGAATTGGTGCGGCCATTATAATTGACATCAAGATCGTACATCCATGGTCGTCCAAGTAGGAGGTGGCAAGCAGTCATCGGGACCACGTCACATGCGATCGTGTCGGTATATGTGCCCATGGTGATGGGGACTTTTGCCTGCTTCTTGACTTCGATATGTTCTTTCCCATCCATCCAATTTAGCCTGTAGGGCTTTGGGTGCTCTTCAGTAGCAATCCCTAGCTTGCGGATTACATAGGCATTTACAATGTTCGTGCAACTACCACAGTCAATTATTACAGATGAAATGTTTCCCAAAATATCGCAGTGGCAGTACAATAAATTTTCCCGCTGTGATGACTCAGACTCATCACTTTTCTTCATTTGCAGTGATCGCCTTATGACTAAATTGCAGAGTGTTCCTTCATCAGCGATCACTTCTTCCTCGTACTGCTCTCCCTCAGAATTGTCTTTTTCAGCATCACGGGCTTCTTCTTCAGCATCAGATTCAAGGATTCGGATATTCCCAGACTCCAAAATGGCTGCCCTGCGTTCAAAAGTACATTCGTAAGCATAGTGACCCTTACGATTGCATTTAAAACAAGTTACTTCCCTGTTTTTAGGTTTGTCGGCAGCGCCTTTCTGTCCGGCGGGTTTAGCAGGTTGGAACTCCTTGAATTGTTTCCCGATTTCAAATGGCTTGGGCCTTCTCTTATCATGCTCTTTCTCTGGCTCATATACTATTTCATCACTCCATCGGCGGGAGGTCTCAGATCTGAACAAGGTACGGGAGGTTTTGTTTCTCTTATGTCGGGCTTCAATCCTTGTGGCCTTTCGGACTAAGTCCTTTAGATCTTCATAGCCCATGACATCTACCTCGTCAAATATCTCTCTTCGAAGTCCATTCGCGAACCGAGATGTGGTTGCACTCTCATTCTCCTCAGTGTTGGTGCGGATCATCAGAATTTCCATTTCCTTGAAATAATCCTCAATGGATTTATTCCCTTGCACCAAGGATTGCAACTTCGCATGCAGTTCATTCAGATAATTGACAGGTAAGAATCGTGCATCCATGACTTGCATTAACCTGATCCAAGTGTTGATCGGTTCAAAACCCCGCTGTTGTATGTCCTTGATGGTCTTCTGCCACCACACGAGTGCGTAGTCCTTGAATTCGCAAACTGCTATCTGGACTTTCTTTTCTTCAGAATATCGGTGGCAATCGAAAATCAATTCGATGGAGTCCTTCCAATCGATGTACTCTTGCGGGTCATGAGTCCCTTTAAACACTGGAATATTGAACTTAATTCCCTTCAAGTCACTGTCAACTCGATCCCCTCGATCGTGCCTCTCGTATCGGTCTTCTCTCCGATTCCTATATCCTCTTTCGCTTGCTTCAACCGATTCGTCCCTTGGAGGTCGATCATGCCGATTCCTTGGAATTCTATCTCTTAATAGGGGATGTAACGGTGGTCTTCCAACTCGCATTGGGGGTCGCCTAGGCGGTCCTTGCCTACGGTCGAACGGAGGTTCCACTCGATCAGATTTGACCGCCTCAGACGCGAACTCATCCTCCCAATAATTTCTTTCATGGTTTGCACTGTGCCGACTCTGATTCGACTTTGGGCTTACTTGAATTGCGGCCGACGTGGTGACGGGTGGTGGAGTCCTTTTGTCGAACTCTTCTTGCAATTTTAGCTCTACCCTTCTCAAAACATGCGACTCAATGGCTTGGGCCCGCATGGTCAGCTTGTCCTCGAGATCGTCTACCAAGGTGATGATTCGGTCATCCAACTTTTCCTTAATTTGATCATCCATTTCATTAATCACTTGGCGACTCACGCTGTCTGCTTGCTTTTTGATTCGCTCCTCTAAAACCAAAATTTTCTTGCCCACTTCAGCAAAAGATCTTTCCATCACCTTATCTAACTCTCCAAATTTTTCATCATTTTTCTCAAATTTACTGTTCATGATTTGGATTTGTTGCTCAATCCCCTTTAGTGAGTTCAAAACATCTGTCATTTGCGCCATGGTGATTTACCTGCAATTAAACACTAGGAAGATATATCTATAAATGATTAGTGCAAAAATAATCAAAGATATATTTTTGGGTGCACTCGTCACTCAGATATTCCTCACCGATTCTCACAAGTGTGGCAATCAACCTTGGAATAAATCACTATGAGTTAGAAGCTTCCACAAGTATGTCCAACCAAAATAAGAATGAGGATCGGTGCTCGAATTTTTGAACGCGTAATCCAAGAAACAAATTGGAATTACTCGACTCAATGAAAAATGGCACACAAAAATTAATATGTGATGCAATGCAATGATTATCAAGTTCGAAGTTTTAATCAAGCAATCACAATTAATTAATCCGTATCCTCACAATAAACCCGGATAGACAAGAAAGCAGTAATCACACAACCCAGAGGAATAACAATGACTAGTGGTATCAATAACTGGGTGTCACAATTTTAGAGAGGAATTCCACTGTCTTTATCTCAGACGGAACTTCAACTCTGTGTTCTTGAAATTAATCAGAGGAACAATTGTGCCAGTTAAATGTGTATCCACTGTATTGGAAATTGATTCCGAAAATGGTGCACTGGGATGGAACTGATTTTTGGGGTTAACAGAAAAAATATATCACAAATGTGGGTATTTGACTTCCAAGTATTTTGTGACAATGACCCACTCAAGTTCTCCAACAATTATGCTTTAGTGGTACAAGTCATTAAAAACCCCAAATTCCCCAAAAAGCAAAAAGTAAAAAGGTGTACTTGGTGTACCCTTGTAAGACTTGGTCCCCTTGTCCTTTTCCCCAAACACACCCGATTTGCCCTCTTTTGGATCAAAATATTCACTCCCAAGAACAATATGAATGGGCTCAAGAACACTTGATGAACTCTTGAAGGTGGATATGAACACACTTGAAGATTTGAAGATCCCCAAGAACACCAAGAACAATGAAAAACAAACCCTAAAAATATTTGAGTCCCAACTCTCACGGATTGATCAATGTTTATGCATAGATTAAGCCAACAAACTTACAAACACATTCACAACATCCATATTATGATTTTTGATGAAAGAGACGGCTGGAAACACAAGATTTTCGGATTTGGAAGCAAAAAGTGAAGAATTTTCGGTTTTTGGCTCAAGAACACCAAGAAACTTCAAATCTTCATATCTTGCTCATTTCTTGGCCAAATTAGGAGTTCTTTATATCAATCTTTATGGAAACAGTCCAATGAGTCCAAATATGAGATCAGATTTGCGAAAATCCCAACAGAAAAATACCAGAATTTCGGAACAGCAAGCTGTCCACTATTTTTTTGTGAGATTTTTGATTTTTAATGTTTTGATGGATGAACAAGTAATGCTAACTTGAGCTCTGATACCAAAAATGACACGAATCTCTCTCAAAAACCCAAGATCAAAGTTATGCAATTACTTGTGAGAGAAAAAGAAGTGAAGAAAATTGGGCATGGTTTCGTTTAGATATAATGATATTTTGGGTTGCCAAATGACACGTGGTGTCAAATGGGGATTTAAACAAGAAAATAAAAGATAAGGAAGCTTGCTCCAAAACCAAGGTAAGCAAACTTGGAGTCACACCAAGTCCTCAAATCTAGATTTTGGAAGAACACTTGAAGATAGCTTCAATCTTCAAATGGTGATTGTTGTCCAAGGCTTCACACCAAGAACATGTGAGAAGAATCACTCTACTCACGGTTTTGGATATTTTGAGTCACACAAAATATCCCCCTCAAGAATCACTCAAGAGGATGTTGTGGAATCACTCCAACAACTAGTTTGGTATCACACCAAGAGAGAAAGCTTAAAGCTTAATATTTCATAAATTCATCAAAGTCTAACCTTACAAAGTGAAGGGGAGGCACTATATATAGTAGCCAAAACCCTAAGGCAAAATAAACCCTAACACTCCATAAGGGTAAAATGGGAAATAAGGAAAATACATGAAAAACCCTAGAAAACATGAAAAATGGCATGCTGGCAGATTGTGTCGCGGAACAGGATCGTGTCGCGATAGGGGGTATCGCGACCGAGACTCTGCGACTGGGTCTTCTGGCCTTCGGGGGCTCCGTGTCGCTAAGCGCGGCTTTGTCGCTAAGCATGACTCCGCGACAGAGGTGGGTTCCGCGACAAAGGGTAGGTTCCGCGACAAGGTGGGTTCCGCGACAAAGTGGGTTCCGCGACAAGGTGGGTTCCGCGACAAAGTGCTGAAAATCCAACAAGTCTGGAGCGGGCCCACAATGGTTGTTCAAATTATTACATGCCTTGTTGAAAACTGAAATAAACTAAATTAAACAAAATAACAGTCTATCCACTTCCGGCCAGTGACCATTCTCCGACTGGTGGTCGACGGCGGCGCCGGCGACTTTTCCGGCCAGATTCCGGCCAAGCTCCGGCGAGCTCCGATCAACTTCCGGTGATGCTCCCAGCGGCTTCTCCGATCAGTCTCCGGCGACTCTTCCGGTGGCGGCAGCGGCGGCTGTACTTTCTTCATTCTCGGATAACATTGGAGGGCCCATGCATAGCATGTATGGGCTTTCTGCCATGGATCGGATTAGACACATATTCATGGATGAACAAGGTGAAGAACATGAAAATGGAAAAATAAAAGATAATGGGATTACCAAGTCGGAAGGCTCAACCTTGGACCAATCACACACCGAATGTGCTACGAGCCCCTCGATCGACAATCCTAGTGGCTACGATACGATTGAACACATCCCATGCTCAAAAGGAATCCAAACCGAATGGATGGACTCATGGGTGACCTTTCAAACAAAGTATATTCACTCTCCAAGTGTTTCAACATATATTCATTCAAAAGGTGAAATGAGACAAAGTTGGGAAGGACCTATATATAGGTGTCCCAAAACACAAGTCTTTAAACAACCCTAAACTAGGAATAAACAAACAAGGGAAATAACAAGAAACCCTAAAGCTACTTTGTCCCTAAAAGGGTTTTGTCGCGATCCAAGGGCTTGGTCGCGATACCGGCCTCCGCGACAGGGGGGGGCTTTCGCGACAAGGCTTCCGCGACAAGGGCTCCTCTTCCGCGACAAGGACTTCCGCGACAAAGGGGCTTCCGCGACAAAGGCTTCCGCGACAAGAGGGCTTCCGCGACAAAGGCTTCCGCGACAAAGGGCTTCCGCGACAAAGGCTTCCGCGACAAAGGCTCCTCTAGCGACAGGGGGCGGTGGTTCGCGACTCAGCTTGCTCTATCTGAATTAGTAGCTTTAGTCCCATCTTCCCCGCTTTAGCTTTCAACAGCTCCTCTTCAAAATTCCGGTTCAGCAGCTCAGCAACTCTGGTTGTAAACTTCCTAGTCCGCTGCTGGGATACCGGTCCGTCAGGAAATGCGGGGATCAACAGTGCTCTTGTTCCGGCTTCCATGCCATCCCCACCCCCTTGGGGAGGTTGATCCATCAACCGACCATGATCTTCCTCATCTCTTTCGAACAGAGTCAGATCTGCAACATTAAAAACAGGATTAATATGACCGTATTCTTCAGATAATTGTAGTTTATACGCATTATTATTAATCCGTTCTAAAACTTTAAACGGCCCATCTCCTCGCGGAGATAACTTGTTGCGTCGGCTTGCAGGAAACCGTTCTTTCTTCCAGTTGAGCCAGACCCAATCCCCGGGGTTCAATTTCAGCTCCTTCCTCCCGCGGTTGTTGTACTTGGCGTAACCTTCAGCAGCTTTTGTCAGGCTGTCCCGGACATCCTTATGCATCTCCTTAATTGCATTTGCCCTGTTTCTGCCATTGATATTAAGATGCTCATTGCGAGGCAATGGCAGCAAGTCAAGTGGCGTTAGTGGGTTAAACCCGTACACAATCTCAAATGGTGACATGTGTGTGGCACTGTGTACGTGTCTATTATAGGCAAATTCAATATAAGGTAAAGCATTCATCCCAGCTCTTGCTACTCGAAGCAGTAATGATTCTAAGTAAATTACCCAAAACTCGATTTACCGCTTCGGTCTGTCCGTCTGTCTGAGGATGATAGGCAGTGGAGAATAACAGTCTTGTTCCGATTTCAGCCCACAGGGATTTCCAGAAATAACTTACAAACTTCGCATCTCTGTCTGAGACAATAGTCCTCGGGACGCCATGTAGTCTTACAACCTCTTTGAAGAATATCTTAGCGACATGGTGCGCATCATTGGTCTTGGCGCAGGGTATGAAATGTGCCATTTTGGAGAACCGGTCAACTACCACAAAAATTGAATCCTTTGCCCGAGCAGTGCGGGGCAACCCCAAAACGAAGTCCATAGATAAATCGATCCATGGACCCTCGGGTACGGGCAATGCTTGATAAAGTCCATGTGGTTTGGCTGTCGACTTGGCCCTCAAACAGGTGATGCACTTGTTGATAAAGTCAGCAACTTGCTTTTCCATCCCCGGCCAATGAAAACGTTCTGCTAATATGTTCATTGTAGCAATTCTCCCAAAGTGACCCATCATGTCGCCTGAATGCGCTTCAGTAATCAGAAATTCCCTGACAGATCCCTTTGGTATGCACAGCTTGTTTCCATAGTAGAGAAAACCATTCAATTGAGAGAATTCCTTGAAGGCTATTTTCTCGGTTTTCTTGTAGATTTCTCCAAAATCTTTATCTTGAGCATACAAGTCCTTTATATGCTCGAACCCAATCAGGTGTGTTGTGGCGAATGCAGCTAAATTCAGTCTTCTGGATAGTGCATCTGCCACCACATTGTCTCTTCCCTTCTTATAACAGATCACATACGGGAATGATTCAATGAAAGAGCTCCATCGGGCATGTCTTGCATTCTTCAGTTGCCCCTGTCCTCGTATATGCTTTAATGTCTCGTGATCCGTGTGGATAATAAATTCCCTTCCGCGCAAGTAATGTTGCCATGTTCTCAAGGCTTGCACCACAGCATATAATTCCTTATCATATGTGGAGTAGTTCAATTGAGCTCCTCCGAATTATTCACTGTGATACGCAATCGGCCGTCCATTTTGCAACAATACCGCGCCCATGTGATGCACCCTGTGAAACCACATTTAAATGAGCTTGAATTGTACCACAATATGTCCAAAATGAGTGCATTTTACCTTAATTCATTGCACTTTTAGGTGTATTTCATGTGTTTTTATTTTTCAAGTGATCATGGTTAGATTTGGCTTATTTAGGTTAAATTTATCATGTTTTTATGTGTTTTTAATAAGACTTTGGCAAACCTAATGCATTGCAATGTTGTTTCAGGCATTTAAATGATGAAGAGCGATGTTCGGAAGCTTTATTTTTGAAAATAAGGAATATTTAATGTGATATGTGCCAAGATTCAGACTTAGAAAAAGAAAAAGAAAAAAAAAAGAAAAAAAAGAAAAAAAAAAGAAAATTAAAAAAAAAAAAGTTGAAAGCTTCAGAATGCACCGCACAGGCATGGCGGAGCCTAAACTGCCTTCCGAGCACCGCATCAGGCACCGCTTCAACACTTAGAAAAATTTCAGAGGTAAAAAAGCTTCAGAATGCACCGCACCTTCTTGGCGGTGCATAAAAACACCTTTCAGCACCACTTTTTGCACCGCAGGGTAAATTTTAGGAAATTGTCAGAATGCACCGTTTCTTCTTGGCGGCGCTTAAAACCACCTTGGAGCGCCGTTTTATGCGCCATTTGCTGAAATTATGGAAAAAGCTTCAGGATGCGCCGGATCTTCTTGGTGGCGCCTAAAACCCCTTCCGAGCGCCGTTTTGGGCGCCACAGTCGCGGTTTGGAGGTTTTCTAACCTCCCGAACACGGTTTTAAAGCCCGTTTCTTCCTCATTTTCGGCAGGCAGACTCATAATTCGACCAAAAACTCTCAGGAGGACTCTGCAACTTTGGAGAAGAAGATCGAAAACACCAAACCATGCCGGAGAAAGTGATCGGAGCGTCTTCTCTGACTGTGTTCTTCGCATTCTAGGTGTTGCCTTTCTTTTTCTCGCTTTGTAATGTTTAGGATTTACTTTTAAACATAATTTCCTACTGTTTTCATGTTTGTAAATGGATTTCTATGTTGTTCGTGTTAGAAGTATTCTAGAACGGGAGTTCAGAATCACTTTTGAACTACGAATTCATCTTTTATGGAAGTACAATAATAATGATCGATGTTTCTGTGTTAAATTTGGATTAATCTGTAAAGATGTTAAAATTTGCATTAGGATTATGTGTTAGATGCCAACAATTTGATCGATACTCTGTGTTTTTCTAAATCTGCAATTCAAATCATTAATCTGCTAAAGCCTAAATTGATCGATCAATCTGTAATTCGCTATTTTTAGTAATCTGGCAATAATTCTAATCTATCTGCATTCTAATATTATTAATTTAATCCATTTTACCATGTTTCATCGATATTTTACCATAATTATTAGATTATTTACACTATTCTGCATAGTTAAATGTTAGAATCTAATCTGTATGATTTTTGCTTTGCTAAATCGGGAGATAAAAAGTGGAAATTAGATTTTAGTACCGGTCTTGGGAATAAATCATATTAAAATAGATTTTGGCATGTACACGCTGATTTGGGAAATGAAATGTGTCGTTTAATCACAATAGGAAAATTTGTATGCTTGGGAAAGACTCAAATTTATGCCTAGACTGATGATTGCAGAATGTTAGATAATTTAATTTGCTTCCATGAAGTCTGTTTTTACAAATTATGAAAATTAGGAAATTGGCATATATTTAATCTTTATAAAATCATTAAATCTGTTGAAATTGATCTTTTTAGACATTGGGAAATGCTAAATCATTATGCAATTTCACTTTTATATAAAGATGGCATGTTCTAAATCATTACAAGCATATATCTTATCTTTATTTTTATTATTTTAAATTTTTAACTTGCTTTATTTTTAAATTTAATGCTATCATTTTAATTTAATCACCATTAGAATTAAACAAACTCTTTTCAAAATATAAAATATATTATTAATGAACTTAAAATGACTAAGTTTTCTCCAGAATGAATTAATATTCTGAATTCTCTTGGGTTCGACCCGGTATTCACCGGTTTTTATTACTTGATGACAACCATCCGCTTGTGGTAAAATATGAGTGGTGAAAATCACCCCCATCAAGTTTTTGGCGCCGTTGCCGGGGAATTTTTGTGAAAATTATGTTGTTTTGAGTTCATTTAAATATATTTATATTGTTTCTACTTTTTAAATATTGTTATAACTTTTTGCTATTCTATGTCGTGCAAGGGCATCGAGCTAAATCAGTGTGTGATCCTGAAATTTGAAAGAATATTGGGTTTCTCATCTAAAAAAAAAGGAAGATTTGCAAGAGAACAAGTGTGAGGATGGCGGCGAGTTGTATGCAGCATATATAATTAAGGATTTCAAGTGGATAGCCTCGATTGAAAAGCCACCTACACTTCATTTAAAGGTATTAGCACCACACTTGAGGTACGTATTTCTCAATAAATTAGATTACTTTTAATTAAATGCATTACATCAAGTGTTGATATTGATGCTAGAAAATTTGAGATTAAATTCCACATCTTGACAACATTATAACTTTACTGAGTTTTTTTTTAAAGGAAATGCTGGATATTTTAGAATGTTTATCAATAATCTTCCTATGATTGCATTGCCTTTATTTAAACTGTTGTATAAAGATGTGGAATTTGACCTTATAACTCATGAATGACATGATCATGGAAGTGCACCCACCATTTTGAGCTTTAATTTAGAAAATGGTGCATTTATCGTTGAAAGCTAATTAGGAAATGGAATTCATATACTGCCGTTGCATGCTTAGTAATAGTTTTTTTAAACTGTTGCTTAATATGTTTGATTTTCTTTTATTTTAGTTTATATGTTTTACTTACAATTAAAAAAAAATGGTTCTTGTTAAAAAAAAATGGTTCTTGCATGATTTTCATTATATGTAATTTGAAATGATTCTTATGCAATTGAACTGAGACGAAATAAGAATTGGAGTGATCAATAACTGAAAGACTTTCTGTGGTGATTTAAGTAGAATATGAGAAAGACTGAAATAAATTGATAGAGGGGTTGACGAAAACGAACAGAATTTCATAGATATTTATAGGGGATGATTAGAACTAATTAGGGTAGTTTTACTAAACAGATGAATAGGAATATGGATGCAATATTAGGTTTCATTTAAACAAATCACACAATGTATTTTTGCTACAAAGTCTGTACAAATACTGAGTTTTAGATGCCACTCTTCGTAAATGGTTTTCAAAAACTCAGTTAAGCACCGAAAGTAGCACAAACAAGGCATTTTGGGTTTCATTCATACTAATAATGCGTAAAAACTTGTTTGAGCACCACATGTAGTATTAAATGGAATCGTTGGGCTTGTGCCAAACTTGAATTTTTACAAAAGTCCATTCTAATTCATCTCCAATTAGCTCAAATTTAATCATAGATCTTCTAATTGGGCTTAAAAACCTACCCATTTAATGTAAAACTTAAAAATAAATAATAATAATAATAATAATAATAATAATAAAAATAATAATAATAAAATAAAATAGTCATCTCCCTCATGTTCTCTCTTTCACAGTCCTCTCTCTATTGAATCTCACAACCGCAGTCATCATCCTCAATTTCCTGTCCACCACAGTTTAAAAATAATAATAATAATAAAATAAAAATAAAAATAATAATAAAAATAAAAATAATAATAATCTGTTTTTGTTTGTCTTTATTATCATATTTATGGTTTATGCATGTTTTTATTTTCATTTTATGTCACGTTATGCTTATTTATTTCGGTTTTTAATTTTGTTAATAAAATATGCCCACCATATTTCTAATTTAATAATTAAGTAGTGCATGTTATGTGGTGAAAGTAGAAGCTGAAATGTACTCGATAATTGAAGCTGAAATTGAGGCTCAAGAACCCTAGCTTCTCAAATTTGGGGATTTTTTGTTAAAGTGCTTCAAAGCTTCAATTTGGGGTAACAATAGCTATCCTTGTTCAATAATTCGTCCAATTTTGTGATTTGGTATGTGTTATTGTTAGTATTTGTGTTGTTAATTAAATTTTGGGTTATATAGAATGTGGGATAAAATTATTACAGTATCTGAAATATGAAATTTTCTTATAAAAATGAGTTAAAATAACATGTTTAATCTTTTAAGTTGATATATGAATATTGTTAACCATGTTGTTTTAATTTACATTTATAAATTTTGGTAACATTAAAGCTTGAAACTTCATGTTTATATAATTTATGAAAAAGAAACATTTTTATTATAAAAACTCATCCTATCAATTTTTAACTAAAAAGGCAAACTTATGATATTTAAAAAAATAAACTAAAAGTTCTTTGATCATTATTTCGAATCATTAATAAGAACTAGTTTGCTAATTTGGTGAACTTTAAGCATTAAAATCTGAAATTTTTAACAAAAAGGGAGTTTTTGTAACTTAAAAATGTGTTCTTTTTAATAATAAGTTTTAAGTTCTAAAAAGTGATTTTCTTAAATTTGTAAGAAATTTAGAACTTATAGCTTGTAAAATAAAATATATTGGTGTTGTTTAGATCCCACATTCTAGGTTGATATATGTTTGCTTTATATATTGCACTTAAGTTAAACTTTTGGTTTAAACTTAAGTGTGATGATGGGGAGCAGTGCATATATTTAACACTAACCCGAAGTTTTTGTGTAACCAGGTTCCACAAATAATGTATAAGAAATACCTTGCTACTTGGTTGGATGTTTTTGCTATGAATATTGGTTCCCTCTGCTATGCACTACTTAGGTGTTTTATTTGTATTTAATATGGTGAGTATGTGGTTAAGTTTATATTTATGTTTAAGTTATGTTTATGCATGTTTTTAATTCTAATAAAATAGCTCTTACTTGAATCATGTTAAACTGGAATGTTGTGAGCTGTTGATTTGATAATAGGAAAGCAAATAACCATGATAATTGATGAAAGAAGCGGGATTAATATTGTTGAAGTGTTGAATCTTTATGATTTTACACAATGCAGGCATTAAAATAAATAAATTATGATGTATAGATCATATTAAAAAAAGCTAAAAATTTTATCTATTTAAAAGGTATGATCTAATTCAGTCTAACTTTTTAAATGCATGCTATATTCTTATTTTTGAAATTAAAAACTTATAATCCCACATTTTAAATCTTTCATTATGCACTTAAACTAAACTGCTAGTTCAGTTTAAGTGTGAGGATGGAGGAGTTTCTATTATGATCACATTCTCGAAATTCTTCATCAACAGGTCCATTTAGTTTATTCAATGCATAAACAATTTATTTAATACATTATCCAGGATTGAGTTATCATGAAGAATGAGGGTATATTTTGTTATAGTTGTTGGCATTTTGTTGTAAATTCTGCTTTGGAACTTATGATGTTTTGCTTTTGGTGAAATTCTGAAAGTGATTATAAATAAATTCATCCATGTTTGTTATAATTGATGAAAATTGTTCTTGAATGATTAATTATGAGTTATGGATGCTATCATATGAGTCTGATTACTTTGGAATTCCCATATGCACTAACAATCATATTTACGTGAGTAATTGCTATATATACATATTAGAAGCAGGATATGCCAACAAAGGAGCATGATGACAGCCGTGATGATGAAGTGAAATTCAAAGCCCCAAACATTCCAGGTGTGATCTTTTCATGTTTTATGTTTACTAAATTGCATGGGAATAAATGGATAAGAGCTTAGTTATGTTTTTAATATTTATTTATGTTTAGAATAAATATGGTAAATGCTTTAGGTTGGATATGTTGAATATGTTATATTAAATTGTGTTTTCACATTGTGCTATTATTTGAATTACCACATCACAGCCAATCTTAAGAGAAATCTGAATAAGTCTAATTGTTCTGCTTAGATTCGATTTTACAACTTAATGAGCATTATGATTCTCAGTTTAAAGTCCTAGACTTTGTTAAATTGTCATGCTAGTTGTTCGAACTTTGGTGA
Organism: Hygrophila difformis; assembly: GCA_030278955.1. Taxonomy (NCBI): domain Eukaryota; kingdom Viridiplantae; phylum Streptophyta; class Magnoliopsida; order Lamiales; family Acanthaceae; genus Hygrophila; species Hygrophila difformis. The sequence goes on along the minus strand of JAOANR010000308.1, from coordinate 11,520 downwards.
CAATTCTACTTACCTTGCAAAAAGCTTTTTGATTAATTAGACTGGTTTACTTGTCCTGTGGAGAGTTATTATTATTTATATATGAATATGCTCGTTCCATGTCTCCTTAAATGCTTAGTTACAAATAAAGTCAGAGTAAGACCCTTATAAAAATTTTTTTAAAAAAAAAGGGAGGGTTATCTTGCAAAAAGAAAAAAAATTAGAAAATGCAAGAGTAAAAAAAAAAATTAAAAAAAAAAAGAGAGAAAATGTTGAATAAAGGGGTATTAAACAAAATAATTATAAACTCTTGGCTATATGACTGGCACGTATTCTTAGACATGAGTAGCTTTTGGAATTCAACCGTCTACAACTCAGCCAAAGTGTCTAGAATAATTGTGAAACCGAGTCATTAATTGAGCAAATTTGAAGACAGGAATAGAAAAGCATATTTACATTATTCACTCTCCCATTTCGAGTTGCTATGTGTAATTAATCTGCTTTTTGTACTGTAAGTGTTTTGGATATCTGGTTTTGACAACTGATGCATGACAATTTACCTTGTTCTAGCACATTAAACCTTTGAACCCTTTTAGCTCATTGCGTTGTTGAAATCTATGATTTGGCAGAACTGTAGAGACTTCATCTTTATTATCTTGATTGGCATGTTGATGTGTTAATTGACTTCATTGCTCAAGGGACGAGCAATATTTAAGTGTGAGGATGTTGATGCACCCTGTGAAACCACATTTAAATGAGCTTGAATTGTACCACAATATGTCCAAAATGAGTGCATTTTACCTTAATTCATTGCACTTTTAGGTGTATTTCATGTGTTTTTATTTTTCAAGTGATCATGGTTAGATTTGGCTTATTTAGGTTAAATTTATCATGTTTTTATGTGTTTTTAATAAGACTTTGGCAAACCTAATGCATTGCAATGTTGTTTCAGGCATTTAAATGATGAAGAGCGATGTTCGGAAGCTTTATTTTTGAAAATAAGGAATATTTAATGTGATATGTGCCAAGATTCAGACTTAGAAAAAGAAAAAGAAAAAAAAAAGAAAAAAAAGAAAAAAAAAAGAAAATTAAAAAAAAAAAAAAGTTGAAAGCTTCAGAATGCACCGCACAGGCATGGCGGAGCCTAAACTGCCTTCCGAGCACCGCATCAGGCACCGCTTCAACACTTAGAAAAATTTCAGAGGTAAAAAAGCTTCAGAATGCACCGCACCTTCTTGGCGGTGCATAAAAACACCTTTCAGCACCACTTTTTGCACCGCAGGGTAAATTTTAGGAAATTGTCAGAATGCACCGTTTCTTCTTGGCGGCGCTTAAAACCACCTTGGAGCGCCGTTTTATGCGCCATTTGCTGAAATTATGGAAAAAGCTTCAGGATGTGCCGGATCTTCTTGGTGGCGCCTAAAACCCCTTCCGAGCGCCGTTTTGGGCGCCACAGTCGCGGTTTGGAGGTTTTCTAACCTCCCGAACACGGTTTTAAAGCCCGTTTCTTCCTCATTTTCGGCAGGCAGACTCATAATTCGACCAAAAACTCTCAGGAGGACTCTGCAACTTTGGAGAAGAAGATCGAAAACACCAAACCATGCCGGAGAAAGTGATCGGAGCGTCTTCTCTGACTGTGTTCTTCGCATTCTAGGTGTTGCCTTTCTTTTTCTCGCTTTGTAATGTTTAGGATTTGCTTTTAAACATAATTTCCTACTGTTTTCATGTTTGTAAATGGATTTCTATGTTGTTCGTGTTAGAAGTATTCTAGAACGGGAGTTCAGAATCACTTTTGAACTACGAATTCATCTTTTATGGAAGTACAATAATAATGATCGATGTTTCTGTGTTAAATTTGGATTAATCTGTAAAGATGTTAAAATTTGCATTAGGATTATGTGTTAGATGCCAACAATTTGATCGATACTCTGTGTTTTTCTAAATCTGCAATTCAAATCATTAATCTGCTAAAGCCTAAATTGATCGATCAATCTGTAATTCGCTATTTTTAGTAATCTGGCAATAATTCTAATCTATCTGCATTCTAATATTATTAATTTAATCCATTTTACCATGTTTCATCGATATTTTACCATAATTATTAGATTATTTACACTATTCTGCATAGTTAAATGTTAGAATCTAATCTGTATGATTTTTGCTTTGCTAAATCGGGAGATAAAAAGTGGAAATTAGATTTTAGTACCGGTCTTGGGAATAAATCATATTAAAATAGATTTTGGCATGTACACGCTGATTTGGGAAATGAAATGTGTCGTTTAATCACAATAGGAAAATTTGTATGCTTGGGAAAGACTCAAATTTATGCCTAGACTGATGATTGCAGAATGTTAGATAATTTAATTTGCTTCCATGAAGTCTGTTTTTACAAATTATGAAAATTAGGAAATTGGCATATATTTAATCTTTATAAAATCATTAAATCTGTTGAAATTGATCTTTTTAGACATTGGGAAATGCTAAATCATTATGCAATTTCACTTTTATATAAAGATGGCATGTTCTAAATCATTACAAGCATATATCTTATCTTTATTTTTATTATTTTAAATTTTTAACTTGCTTTATTTTTAAATTTAATGCTATCATTTTAATTTAATCACCATTAGAATTAAACAAACTCTTTTCAAAATATAAAATATATTATTAATGAACTTAAAATGACTAAGTTTTCTCCAGAATGAATTAATATTCTGAATTCCCTTGGGTTCGACCCGGTATTCACCGGTTTTTATTACTTGATGACAACCATCCGCTTGTGGTAAAATATGAGTGGTGAAAATCACCCCATCACCATGCCAGTCCCGGATGCATCACATTCGATCTCAAAAGGAAGATCGAAATTGGGAAGTGCCAGCACTGGCGCATGGGTGAGCTTTTCCTTCAACTCATCAAATGACTTCTGCTCCTTTAGTCCCCATTTGAACTGTAAACTCTTCTTTAGCAGAGAGGTCATTGGTGCGGCGATCACACTGAATTGCGGCACAAATCTTCGAAAGAACCCGCACATGCCCAAAAATCTTCGAACTTCATTGACGTTGGTTGGTGGTGTCCACTCAGAAATAGCTTTGATTTTGGAATCATCCACCTTCAGTCCGTTTCCTCCAACGACAAATCCTAAAAAGGTAACTTCGGGCACGTGGAAGGTGCACTTCTCGAAGTTGGCATAAAGCTCAGCTTTTCTCAGCTTTATGATCACCTGCACAACATGTTTCACATGATCAGATTCGTTGTGGCTATAGATAAGGATATCATCAAAATACACAACGACAAATTTTCCCATAAACTCCCTTAAAGTTTCATTCATGAGCCTCATAAAGGTAGATGGAGCATTTGTAAGTCCGAAGGGCATCACGAGCCATTCATACAGTCCAAACTTCGTCTTGAATGCTGTTTTCCATTCGTCTCCTGGCTGCATGCGGATCTGGTGGTAGCCGCTTTTCAGATCTATCTTTGTAAAAATGCTTGCTCCCCCAAGTTCATCGAGCATGCCATCAAGTCGCGGGATTGGATGGCGGTACTTGATGGTAATTGCATTAACAGCTCGGCAATCAACGCACATCCTCCATGTTCCATTCTTCTTCGGTACCAGTAATACTGGCACTGCACATGGAGATAGACTCTCCCGAACCCAACCCTTGTCCAACAACTCTTGAACTTGTTTCTGGACCTCCTTAGTTTCGTCTGGGTTCATGCGGTATGCAGGCCGATTTGGAATCGATGCTCCTGGTACGAAGTCGATCTTATGCTCTACACCTCTCAAAGGTGGTAACCCTGCTGGTAGCTCTTCCGGAAAAACATCCATGTTATCTTCCAGCATCCTGCGAAAATTATCAGGCACATTAAGTGTAGCAAGGGAGTTCTTAGAAATTTCTTCTACAGGTTTAACAAATGCTAGAAAACAGTGACCTGGTGACGGTGCCTTTTCAATGGCTGCTTCCAGCTCTTGCTTTGTGAATAACAAACATCGTTCAGAGCCTGCAAGTAATAAGGGAGATTGATTAGAATTATCAGAATTAGTTGCAACCCCTTTACCCTTTTGTTTTCTTTTGAACTCCTCTTCTTCCTTCCGGATGTTTTCCATTAGATTCCGATGATCAATCTTAACAGTCTTCGGTGGTAGTGACTTCATCGTGATTCTGCTTTGTCCATCACGGAACGAGAGATCATTCTCTGTGCCTCTATAGATCACGCGCTTGTCATACATCCAAGGTCTTCCCAATAGCACATGACACGCGGTCATGAGAACTACATCGCACAAGATATCTTCAGAATAGGGCCCAATAGTGATTGGCACCCGTGCTTGCTTCACGACTTTCGTAGCCCCGTGCTCGTTCATCCAATGTAAATTGTATGGCTTCACGTGGTCTTGCATAGGTATTCCCAACCTGCGCACAGTATAGAGACTAACAGCATTAACACAGCTTCCATTGTCTACAATTAATGAGGCAACATTGCCTTTAAGTTTACAATGGTAATGAAATAGATTCTCCCTTTGTTCCGGTGTGTTTCCCTTAGGTTCGTCAGCTTTCTCGGCTGTGAGTGCTCTCATTGCGATGAAGTTAGTCACGTACTCTTCCTCATTCTCCTCCAAGACTACTCGGCTCAGATCGCCCTCGTCTGGATACTGTTCATTATCATCGTCTTCATGTTCAGCTTCTGCTTCATCATACTCCTCATCTGAATCAACCTCTTTCCATGTACCTGGTTCTATCATCACCATTCGCCTTTCTTTTCTCAAACAATCTCGGGAGTAATGGCCCTTTTGTCCACACTTGAAGCAGGTGACATCCTTGACATCCCTCTTGGGTTTGTCTCGTTCGTCCTTCCTGTATCGGTATGGGTCCTTGAAGTCCTTACCCATCTCGAAAGCTTTAGGCCTGTTGGGCCTGTCATCTCTTGGTGCGTTGGGCTTCCCATATTTATCGGTCGGCTTTGAAGGTGAGTCACTGGGTCTGGTCGTCCAATACTTGGTAGAGTTGGAGATAATGGTTGATTTGACGGGTTTGTCCCTCAGTTGACGGTCAATCTCAATGGCTAATTGAACCAGATGTTCTAGCCCAGTGTATTCTCTCAACTTGATCTCAGCAAGTACTTCTCGTCTCAATCCTCTCTTGAACCTCGCCATCAGTAGCGGTTCATCTTCATTCATCTGTGCTCTCATCATGAGGCGTTCCAGTTCTTTGTAGTACTCATCGGCAGTCCTGTTGCCCTGCACACAAAAATTAACTTTTAGATATAGCTCATCAAAGTAACTACTTGGAACAAACCTCTTTTCCATAGCATGCATTAATTGAGCCCAAGTGGCAATGGCTGGCGTTCCCATCCTTTGAGTATCGCGCTGTAACTTTTGCCACCATTGTAATGCATAGTCCTTGAATTCACATACAGCCAATTGGATCTTTGTGAATTCATTATATTGTTGACAGTCATAGATTAATTCAATGGACTGTCTCCAATCAATAAATTCCTCTGGATCACTTGTTCCTTTGAACGCTGGTATGGTGAATTTAATTCCTCGTAGATCAGCTTCCATTCTGTTCTGTTCAGCGTGCGCTCGAGGCGTGTGATCTTCTTCAAATTCGTCCTCGAGATGTACTACTGGAGGTGGATTCATGTCTAAGCGCTGTCGTGGTGGATAGTGCACTGGCGGTCTAGGAATGGTTGCGGCTGGCGCTGGTTGCGGGGGTGGAGGCACTTGGAACTGAACATTTGTTGGCACTGGGGGTCGAGGTGGAGTCGGAGCTGGCGCTCGATTGCCTCGGGGACCTTGCCGTCTGTCGTATGTTCCAAAATGTAGCCCTTGCTCCTCAATTGCGGTTTCGGCCTCTTCCATGTCTGATCGATTCACTCCGCTTGTACTCCCGGGGGTATTGGTAGGTGGCGACGGTGTGGGCCGAAAGGCTTCTTCAATCCTTCTGTCCACATGTTGCATGACTTGTGTCTGGAGTGCTTCTCCCCATAAGGTATCTCCCCGTTGTACATCAGTGGTCAGAGTATCCAACCGCTGAGTAAGTTCAGTGACTCGAGTTGCATTCTCATTGATATCCTTGCGCATGGTTTCAAGATCAGACTTCTTGGCGTTATCAGCAACGGCGGTTGTCAGATTCCGCATCATTTCCAACAGTTGGGCCATGTTGGGGTCAGTACTTCCTGCCATAATAAAACTAAATGGAAAGGGAAGGAAAACTAGATATATGTATAATGGGTTAGAAGAAATCAACTGAAGTATGTAGAGTGTCCTCACAAGTGTATCTCTCACTGAAGGCCCTGATTCTCCACCAGTGGTTCCAATAGGATGGAAAATGTTCAACCGTATCAACCACTATCAAAGGGTGAGAGAAGTAAAAATATAGGACGCACAGTGCAAGAAACAGTTTGCAGTGTTCGACTCTATCAATGAAAAGACTCAGAGTTGTGTGTGAAGTGTGGTTAATCTGAATTAATTATCAGTTTACCGCGTTAATCAGCTATGCAAGCAAATATCCAGACCCCTCACAATTTAGAAGTGTAAAGTAAAAACCTCACAAAAATAAAATGCTCGGAATAAAATATCTGCCTCACTCACACAATCCCAATAGCAAAAATTACCAAGCTGATAAAACAACCCGGTAAAAATTACTGTTGAGGAACTCCACTATCTGTAATTACAGACGGAGCTTCAACTCTGATGGTTTGTAAAATAAATCAGCGGAACAGTGCAAGCACTTATTCCTCGAGGAATTCCACTGTCTAGTGCGAGCACTGACGGAACTTCAACTCGATAGATTGTTCGTGATTTACTTTAGTGAAACCGTACAGTAAAAATAAAACAGTCCCATAATTACAGTCCCAATGTGTACAGTCCGAATTACAAATATTGCAATATAATGAATATCTCGGAAATACTGTAATGGACACGTGGCAGCCTCTGATCGGTCGCTGAGATTCTGAAACTGCGGTCGCGGAACTGATGTTGTGTCGCTAAGCGTGGCTTAGGGACAGGCGTATAGCGACAGAGCGCTTAGGGACAGAGCAAGAATTTCCTCCTTGTGGCGCTATCTGGTGTTTTGTCGCTAAGTGTGGCTTGGCGACAGAGGGACCGCGACAAAGGCGCTTGGCGACAGAGCCTGATTTTCCTCCTTGTGGCACTATGCTGGAGTTTGTCGCTAAGCGTGGCTTGGCGACAGGGGACCGCGACAAAGGCGCTTGGCGACAGAGCCTGATTTTCCTCCTTGTGGCACTATGTTGGAGTTTGGCGCTAAGCGTGGCTTAGCGACAGAGGGACCGCGACAAAGGCGCTTGGCGACAGAGCCTGATTTTCCTCCTTGTGGCACTATGTTGGAGTTTGGCGCTAAGCGTGGCTTAGCGACAGAGGGACCGCGACAAAGGCGCTTGGCGACAGAGGCCCTTTGGAGACACGGGACCTTTGGTCCAGCTTTCTTTTTCCTTGATGTTGACCCACTTGAGTCCTCCCAACAAACTTGGCAGCACAATTAATTCCCCAAAAAGCAAAATCGTACTATCCCAACACTTGTCCACCAAGTAAGACAAATAAACACACACCCCAAAACCCTATTTTGGATCAAACTCAAACCCTCAAGAACAATTTGAATTTTCTTATGAACATCAAGAACACTCAAACCCAACTCCAACAAAACCCACTCTCGGATTACACTCAAAACATGGATATTGCAAGCATATAATACCAATTAACACTTAAAACCAAACATACAATCCAAATCAAGCACATAAACACGAAAATATGAAGATCAAAGAGCAAAAATGGCAAAATTTTCGAGTTTGGACAAGAACACTCTAAAAACTTAAAATGATCATATCTCACTCAATACTTGGCCAAATTTGATGATCCACATATGTAAATTCATCTACTCGACTCAAGGAACTCAAATATGCATCCAGATTTGAAAAATATCGAGATTTCAGGCACGGAAATCGATGCTACAGTAAACAGGAAGTAGAAAACTCACGAACAACAACTATTTTTGGGTTTTTGATAATAAGATGGAGTGAATAAGGTCTAATCTAGGCTCTGATACCAAATAGATATGCCATGGATCGGATTAGACACATATTCATGGATGAACAAGGTGAAGAACATGAAAATGGAAAAATAAAAGATAATGGGATTACCAAGTCGGAAGGCTCAACCTTGGACCAATCACACACCGAATGTGCTACGAGCCCCTCGATCGACAATCCTAGTGGCTACGATACGATTGAACACATCCCATGCTCAAAAGGAATCCAAACCGAATGGATGGACTCATGGGTGACCTTTCAAACAAAGTATATTCACTCTCCAAGTGTTTCAACATATATTCATTCAAAAGGTGAAATGAGACAAAGTTGGGAAGGACCTATATATAGGTGTCCCAAAACACAAGTCTTTAAACAACCCTAAACTAGGAATAAACAAACAAGGGAAATAACAAGAAACCCTAAAGCTACTTTGTCCCTAAAAGGGTTTTGTCGCGATCCAAGGGCTTGGTCGCGATACTGGCCTCCGCGACAGGGGGGGGCTTTCGCGACAAGGCTTCCGCGACAAGGGCTCCTCTTCCGCGACAAGGACTTCCGCGACAAAGGGGCTTCCGCGACAAAGGCTTCCGCGACAAGAGGGCTTCCGCGACAAAGGCTTCCGCGACAAAGGCTTCCGCGACAAAGGGCTTCCGCGACAAAGGCTTCCGCGACAAAGGCTCCTCTAGCGACAGGGGGCGGTGGTTCGCGACTCAGCTTGCTCTATCTGAATTAGTAGCTTTAGTCCCATCTTCCCTGCTTTAGCTTTCAACAGCTCCTCTTCAAAATTCCGGTTCAGCAGCTCAGCAACTCTGGTAGTAAACTTCCTAGTCCGCTGCTGGGATACCGGTCCGTCAGGAAATGCGGGGATCAACAGTGCTCTTGTTCCGGCTTCCATGCCACTTTCCCCAATTGTAGGAAAAATGGGTCGGGTCGGATCTGACTCCCACGTCAGCGGGGCACTTGTCCCCGATAAAGAAAAACCCTCGAATTATCGCCACTACCTCCGGCGAGCATCTCCATCAAGCTCCGACATGTCCTCATCTCCCACCGGACTTGTCAACATCGTCGTCAAGGCTCCGACAGGCCCTCTCTCGTCGACTCCAAGCAATTCCGGTCACCCCGCAAGCCGCAACTACGATGAAGAGGAAAACCCCGATTCGCCGCAATATGTATTCCAAGCTCCGGCCACCTGAACAACGAAGAAGAACGGCCGCTGCCGCCTTTCCATTCGACCTTCCTTCGTCTTCTGACGTGATCGCCAACTCCGGCCAAGTGCTTCTCCATCTCCGATCATCTTCTCCAATTTTCCGGCAGCAGCAGCGAAGCACATGGACCTCCTCCGATATCCTCCCGTCAGCCTCCGAGCACAGCCGTGGTCTCTGTCATTCTTCTCGAGCTCAGCCGCCTGTGTTGCCTCCGAACGCCACCTCCATGTCTCCAGTCGCCAGCCGCCCATGGCATGTCGCGGAGCACCCCCTGTCGCGAACCTCTTCATCCCCCCTGTCGCCATCCCCTCTCCATTTTGTTCCATGCCATGTTCCTTGCCTAGCGCCAGGCTCAACAATTCTATTAGCACTTGTTTAATTTCATTTAGGTTTGTTTAATTATTGTAATGGGTTGATTAAAGCCCTTAATTAATTAGTTAGCTTTATTAATCCTTGTATTAGGGTTTGCCTATATATATGGCTTCCCCCAACTTCAATTCTCACCTTTTGAAATATTATTGAACATTTTGCTTGAAAGCATTTATCAATTTATTCTTGAGGTCATTTGAGAGTTTGTGGGAACCGAAAACCCTCACCTATCTTCAATCTATTCGATTTCTTTGCTTCGATCCATGGCATCAATTATTTGGTATCAGAGCCTAGCAAAGAATCAATAGATCTATCTTTCCAAAAATCCATAAAAATTCAAAAATCCTCCAAAAATCCCAAAAATACACTCACTGTTTACTGTTCATCAAAAATCCGTTTTGCTCAGTCCATATTCTCTGAATTCTGAGTTCATATTCGGTTTTGTTGGGTAGTTTACACTCAAAATCATATAAAGTTTGAAAAATTTGGCCAAGGGAATCATTTTCTATGAATTTTTGAAGATTTTGGCCCTATTTTCTCAAACTCTTGTTCTTCATCTTGTTCTTGCCATTGTTCATCCACTTTTCACACACTACACTCCCCATTTGGAACCACCGTTCCATTTGGCAAACCATAATCATCCATTTTCTAGGGGTTATAATGCCCAAATTTTTCCAAATCTTCATCCTCCACCAAAAACTCCTTGAAAAACCCTAGAAAAATATATTCTGTCCACTTTTTCATTTTTCTGATTTGTGCTCTTTGGGATTTTGCCAAATCTGAATCCATATCCTTCATCCTCATCTCAAGAGCTTTCCATTGGCATAAGATTCATCCAAATCCGAGTTCGTATGCCAAAGTTATGTTCGTTTGAAGATTCATGAGTGTTCTCATGTTCTTCATCCAAAACCCAAAAATATCATATGTTTTGCTTTTTGATCCTTTCATCGCGTCGGATCGCGCGATCACACGCCCGTTGGGGCGTTAACTTGGTCAAATTGGCCATAGATTCCGCCCAAATGCCCTGTTACGGCCGAAAACCATAATAGGAACAATTAATGACCTAAAAATGGAAATGACTCATTGTAGTGACCTAAAAAATATTTTAACTCATAAATTAAACTAAGTTTTAGATTATATATTCCTTATACGGTAGTATACGTTTGGCTAAGGGGAGTTATAAATAACTCTCCCTTACAATATTATCACTCCATCCCACATTCCCACCAACTTTAATTTTTGAAAATACTTATTGATCAACTTGTAGGACGTAGCTAATATTATTGCAATTATATAAGAACAAAAATATAGTTAAATTTGGTTTTTTTAGATTTTTCATATATATTTTATATAATTTTTACTTAAATATATTTTAATATATTAATTGAAGCAAATAAATGCATTAAACTGTACCAAAAAAAAAATGCATTAGAATGCGTGTTAAAAAATTTTAGGACATAGAGTTGATTTTGACATGAGAATTTAGCCCGTGGAAGGATGACAATTAATGATACTGTATTGGATTAGCGGTTGGTAGGGGTGAAAATAGACTAGGTCAGGCTAGACTTAGGTTTGAACGGCCCTGTATCGATTTTTTAAGGGCAAATTATAGTTAAAGGCCCACACCTCAAAATACTTCATGTATAAGACAAGTGTACTAAATACATAATGTATAACATCCTATATACTAAATACATTCAAATTCAGTCACCATGTAAATAAACTAAATCAATATTGAAAATCAGTTACGAAAATACCAAAATACCCCCCCTTTTTGAACTTGATTGTGACATGTTGATGGTGACGGGTGGAGAGATGGAAGGCAACCATTAAGTTTCCTAGGCACAATCGAACGCACATTCATTTTGAAAATCCTCTCTTCCCCGTCGGATTGAAGAAACGGAAGCACCATTGGCGAGCTGGGCGA